>RJWH01001376.1:127651-226149 GCA_004363575.1 Solenodon paradoxus
GAAAGAGGAGGAAGAAGCATTTTTATTTATTTGTTCATTTTCAGTTGTTCCTAGGGCCCTGGGTAGTGAGTCCTTAGTCCTTGGGCTTGACATGGTCTACGCCCCAGTTGCACACTTAATGCTTGAGCCACCAGGACATGCCACCTCTCTGTCACTCTCTATACAGATAAATTTCAGAGGGATCAAGACTTAAATATAAAAAGATATAAAAGTAATAGAAGAAAATTGGGGAAATATTTTATAATCTCAGGGTAGAGGAGGTCTTTCTAAATATAACTCAAAGTCCAAGAGCCATAAAGGTAAACATTGGCATATTTAACTATACAAAAATAAAATTTTCCCATGTAAAAAAATTAAGACATGTCAAAGACAAACAATACATGTATCACAAAGGGCTAATTTCCTTAGCATAGAAATATCTAACCACTCAAAATCAGGACAATGCAAATTAAAAACTAGAGACACTGTTTTTCATCTGTCAGAGCAGCAAAAATCCCCATGTCCAATGACACTGTCTTCTGGGTAGGGGACTAGACCCTCACACTCCCTGGGAGTGAGTGTAAACTCAGGAGCCCTTCATGGAAACAAAATTGGAAAAACCCTGATAAACCAAGTGCACTTTCTGGAAGCACCATCTGGTCAGGAGGGAAGGCGATGATGTCACCCAAAAGGGATAGTTCTACCACTGAATCCTCAAAACCCCAGTAGGAGTTTTGCCAGGTACCCCCAAGTGAAAGCATGTGTGTGGGGGGTCTTCTTCTGTCTACTAAGATGACCACATGATCTTTCTCTGTCCCTCTCTTCCAGTGTGGCAAATTCCATTGATTTTATGTTAAACTCGAATTCCTGGAATAGATTCAATCTGCTCACGATGAATTTTCCTTTCTAAAGTCCCTTCATTTCCAGGTATTGTGTTACTATTTTGCTTAGGATTTTTGCATCTGCAACACAGGAAAGAGATGAGTAATATTCTTTTTGTGTAATGCCCCTGCCACCTTTGGGGACCAAGGTTGTCATCCACTCCTGAAGTGAGTTGGGAAATGTCTCTTCTAGTTTCAAAATGAGGCTCTTTCAGTTGCAGTTATCTTCCTTGTCAATCATTTTGAAGTATTCGCCAGTAAAGCCATCAGGGCCCTCATTGTGGGAAGCTTCTGGATCACAAATCCTATTTCCCTACTTCATATCAGATTTTTCAGATTTTCTATTTCTTCTTGTGGAACTTTTAGTCAATTATATTTTCCTAGGATTTCATATACTTTGGGAGTAAGCTGGCTGATATTATTTCTGTATACTTGCAATAAGTTTAGAGCCTGTAGTGATCATTTTTTCAGCTCCCTGTGTTGGTATTTTGTTTGCTCCTGTCCCTCTTGTTGGGTATTAGTCCATTTTATTAGCTCTTGTGAAACACTTGACTTTGATCTATTGTATGCTTGTTTTCCTATTCCATTCATTTCTGCTCTGACTTTCACTCTTCTCTTTCTTGTACTGTTTGCATGTAATTGTCTGTATATATTGCTCTTGGAAAAAACAATCAACAATTTTTACCCGAGATAAGTAGCTGGAAGCAATAATAAAAGTATTTGTGGGATTGCAGGAAAAATTTGATATCAATTTGATTCTTGTTCCTCTGAAGGCAATGTTTTGTTTTGTTTTTTTTTCTCCAGAAGTCTTCTACAAATTCCTGTTTGTCTTTGCTACTCTTAAATTTCACAAAATGTCAGTGAGCCTCTTTGACATGCTCAGGATCCATCCTTTATGTTTCATGAGCCCTGGAGAACTTGCCTCCACTGTTCCTTCACATAGCTCCTGTTCCCCATTTCTAGCTCCTTCCTGTGGGACAGACATCCCATTGTTGCTTCCAGCATCCATACTTCTTTTTCTTTGTAAGCTTCTTCCTCCTGTTTCATATTGCTAAAATCTTTCTCTTTGTACTGATCCTTCCCTCCTTCCGCAACAATGGACAAGACACTTCCCGCTGACCTGCAGCCCCCCAGCCTGTCCTCCGTGTCTACGACACTCTCTCCTGGGTCCTTGTAGGACAGTGTTCTTCACTCCATAGTATGCCCCCAAGATTCATCCAGGTGTGGCCCATGTCAGTTTATTTCTGAGCTGGGCCGAGCGGCCTGACTCCCACGCTGGAAGATTTTCCGGATGACTCCTGGTTACTCATTTTCCACTCAACCCCACTGTTGTCAAGGAAGATGCTCTGAATGATCTCAACTCTTTGACATTTGTTCGCCTTGGTCTTGTGGCCCTGGGATGTGGCCTGTCCTTGACTGGGCTCCCCGTAAGCATGAATAGCATTCTGTGTTCCTGGTGGTACAGTTCTGCAGGTGCCCATCGCCCTGGCAGATGGGGTGTTTTGCTCTGTGCACACAGGTTGGTTCATGACTGCTGAGGGTCCAGGAGGCCTGAGCTATGCCTGTGCGTCCATTGCCCCATTCAGTTTTGATCAGATGGCCTACATGGGGTTGCTCTTATCATCCTTTTATCATTATGTAATGTCCCTCTTTTTCCCTAGAAATTGCCTTTGCTCTAAAGTCTCTTTTGTTTGACATCGATATAACTACTCTGCTCTTTACAAATCAACACTTATCCAATAGATGTTTTCCATCCTTGCACTTTCTTTCTGCTTATGTCATTGTGTTTGAAGGGGTTTTCCCCACACGATGGGCAGCAGATAGTGGGCTCGTGGTCCTTTAATTCTGCTTTGGGGTCCCTAGGCTAAGGCCAGACTGGTCCATTCAAACCATAAAGAGTGGGCTTGGGAAGCTTCTCAGGGCTCTTCTCAAAGAGGCATAGGAGGTGCAGGCTCTGGGGGTGGAGGGTGGGTCACACCCTCTGACTCCTCAACCACTTGGGGTTGTAATGATGTGATTGAACCCTTATACATGCCCATTCACTTCTGGTCGTGACCCCAGAGACTGTAGACACTGACAGCAGGGCCCCCAGGAGCTCCAGACAGAGACCCTGCCAAGTGAGAACTCTCCAGAGTCTCAGAGCACAACAACCAGTTTACACTACTACTCGGCAAGCAAATGTCAAATACAAAAAAAGAAGGCTTAGTCTTTAAAATCAAGGGCACTGTGCTTTTTGGAAACTCATTGGTGCACAGGAGTCGCCTGGATGACCCGCTCCGGTGCGACCCGCGGACCAACATGGGTTCCCCCACTTATAGGCCTGTGGCTTCTGACAGATGTCCTAGTGGGGCGCGCACGACAAGTGAGCATGCAGCACAGCTCGGCGTGAGGTCCACCCGTCCTGGAGCCATCTCCCCCCACCCCCCTGCCCCTCTCCCCCCTCCCCCGCTCCCGTGCGGGGAGGCCTAGGGAGAAGGGGCGCCCAGACACTCTTGCGGCGCCCACCCCGCTCACGTTCCTTCGCTTCTGCTCTCACCGGGTCGGGCCGGGGCGGACAGACTCCGACCTTGCCTGGGCTAAGTCTCTGTTTGGACACACGTGTCCCTGGCAATCCGGTCTCGATCGCGCCACGGCCCTGCCCCTCACCTAGGTCGTCAACCCCGCCTGGGTCCCGCCCCTCGCCGGCGCCTTCCCCACCTAGGCCCCGCCCCCTCAGGCCTCGCCACGCCTTCTGTTCTCGCCCGGAGCAGCCAATGAAGTTGTGTTCCGAGCCGGCCGGAAAGTGAGCCGTAATCCGCGCCAGGCCGTCGTAAAAGCGCCGGTTTCCCCAGGCGACGGGTAAAGCGTAGAGCATGGCGGCGTTGGCGGCTGGGGAGGCCTCGGCGCCCCTGGGCCCGGCCGAGGCGGCCGAGGCAGCGGAGGCGGCCGAGTTGAGCCGCACGCTGAGCCGCCTGCTGCCGGGGCTGGAGGCCGACAACAAATTGGGCCGGAGGCGCGCGCTCGAGGCGCTGCAGCGCGCGCTCGAGGCGGCGCGGCCCGAGGCAGCCAGTTTCCAGGGCCCCTGGGCCCGCCTGCTGCTGCCTCGCCTGCTGCGTTGCCTGGCCGACCCGGCCGAGGGTTGCCGCGCACTGGCCGCGCACCTGCTGGACCTGGGCCTGCGGCGAGCCGCAAGGCCTTGCGATGCCCTGCCGCGCCTGCTGCCCGCGCTGGCCGCGCGCCTGGCCAGCTCCGAGCCCGCGCGATCACCGGAGCCCTGCGAGGAGCTGCGGCTGGCGCTCGTGCAGCTGCTCGGTCTGGCCATTCGCCTGGGCGGTGCGGCTCTGGCGCCCCACCTGGACGACGCTGTGCGAGTGCTGCGCTGCACGCTGCTCGACCCCTTCGCCGCCGTGCGCCGGGAGAGCTGCCAGAGCGCCGCCGACCTGGCGCGCGCAACGCCAGGTGACCGCGGGGGACATAGGGAGGAGCGCCGCAGCCCGCTTCCCGCCTCATATATGTTATGTTAGCCACCCCCACCCCCCCATTATAGGTGCCATATGGGTCACATGCGGGTCCCGGAGCCTCCAAGTGCCGGGTACGGAGCTGTGCTATCTTTCTGAGCCGAGTGCAGCCCTGCAGTGTGGACCTCGAGTGGGCAGAGAAGGTGGGGGCGGTGGCTGACCCTTGCGGGGCTCGGGAGTGCGGACTGGTGATGCGTGACTCCCCGCCCCACAGAGCACTTCCACATGCAGTCGGAGTCTTTGATCGGTCCCCTGATGCGGACCATCTCCCACCAGCACTGGAAGGTACGCGTGGCCGTCATCGAGGCCACGGGTGCGGTCGTGCAGTTTGGCCACGGAACGTCCCTGGACGACGTGCTTCCTCACTTCGCACAGCGGCTCTTTGACGAGGTCCCTCAGGTACCCGAGCTGCTTCTCTGGGCAGAGCCTTGTGCTTTCTCTCCCTTGCTTGTTGCTTTTCTCTAAGGTGTTAGGTGTCTTAGCCACTTCCAGTGACCGGGTGAGCATCTTTGAGAAATAACCAAAGAGCTCGATATGTTGTTATTATTATTCTTTGAGGGGGATGTGGGAGAGGGTCACTTCTTTTGTTTGTTTGTTTGTTTAAGGAAAGGTGCAGGCAGGAATGAAGAAGGTGAGTAGGCAGACAGGCAGGAAGAAAGTAAAGGAAGAAGCACTTTATTTTATTTTGTTGTTCATCATTGCTTGTTCCCTGACCCCGGTTCCTGAACTAGACCTTGTTCATGTGGACTGTGCCCAGCTTAAACCACTAAGCCACCAGGGTGTGCCTCTTTATTTTTATTTAATTACTCACATTGATTATTACCCCCAGACCCAAGTTGGGAACTCGGGTCCTTGGGAATGTACATGAACTGCCATCCTCCGGAGGTGGCTGACTTAACCACTACTCCACCAAAGCCTGCTCAGTCACTTCATTTTTGGAAAATTCACTGACTGTTGTCCACTCAGACAGAAATCGGGAAAAACTTCAGTGGTTCTTGAACTGGGTTGGGGAGGAGGAGCTGGGTTGGCTTGTTGGGTCATTTTTCCTGCTGAGCTTTGGGGCCCTGGCAGACATGGCAGGTAGAAGTCAGAGTGATGGCCCTTTTATTGGCAGAAGCCAGCTCAGGGCATATTGTGGATTTGAGGCCATAGCTGGTTTTTAAACTTCACAAACCCGGACAGGGAGCAGAGGAGGCTGCATTGGGCAGTTCTGTGTCACACTGAGGAAGGGATGGATAAGGAGAGGGCTCTCATCACATAGCAGGAGGGGTCCTGGCCATTGGCGAGTCCTCTAGAGTCCTTACACAGGGCCCAGCCAGCCCCTCTGACCACTCACTTCACCATCCCGCTCTCTTGCTGGTGGAAGTTTGGCCGTGTGCACTGAGCGCTTGTGTGCCGGCTCTTCTCTTGTTGCTGTCCACGCGCCAGCTCATTTCACTATCAAAACTCTTCACAGCACAGCTGTCACCTCCCCGAGACCAGAGGTGATCTGCACTGCTCAGATCTGGGACTCCATGAATACTGTTACTGCCACCCCTTCATGGGTGTGCTGCGTTTTCTTCCATGCTGATTTCCTTTTGACTTTTTAAAGCAGTCTTTTTGAGTTATAATTCACATTGTATTGCTCACCCACTTCAGTGTTTTTAATGTATGACATTAATTTTTAAACTTCCAGGGAAAATATGTGTAACTTTTCAAGTTTGCCATCTTCACCACTTTTTAGTGCACAGTTCATTGGCATTAAGTCCATTGACATTTTGGTGCACCACCATCCAAGACATTTCTTAGCTCAAATCACAGCTCTAACCATTCAGCAGTAATGCCCTTCTCCCTCTGCCTCTGATACCTCTCATCTTTCTGCCCTAATTTGTTGGTTCTGGGTATTTCACACAAGTGGACTCAGCGTGATCTTCTGTGATGTTGTCTTTCACTGAGCATCTTGTCCATCTTATCCAAGCTTCAGCTGTTGTAACCATGTCCGCTTGGTCCTTTTTGAGGCTGAATGGCAATGTGGGTGCAACATTTTTTTTTGGCAGTAGGGGGAGGTTGTTCACACCACTTGTTTCCCCTCAGACCAGGGAGTGTTTTTTCTCTCCTGTGTCTGTTTCTGTTAACAATGCCTTGTAGTTTTCATTATTCTGGTCCTTCACCTTTATTGAATTTATTCCTAAATATTTTATTCTTTTTGACATAGTTGTAATTGTCTTTTGTTGGTTTTGGGGTTTTTTTTGGTTTGTTTTCTTTTTCTTCTAACGCTTGTGTGTAAGTGAGTGTGACAGATTTTTATAAATTACCTTTGTAAACAGCCACTTTACTCATTTCTCAATTCTCACACTTTTTAAATGGAGTTTTTGGCTTTTCTGTATATATTATGTCATCTACAAATAGTGATGGTTTCACTCTTTTCCAGTTTGGATTCCTTTTCTTTCCTTTTCCCGTCTGATTGCACTGCCTAAGACCTCTAGCACCAATTGACTCACAATTGTGATTTCTTGTCCCTGATTTAGGGAACACTGGTGGCTTTCAAGCTGTTACCCTCCCTGCAGCCGGTGGGGCAGGTGGAGGGATGCGTGTCCTCCTGACAGCCAGCAGCAGAGCCTAGGTGCCAGCCTCTGCAGGCAGCTTCCCCAGAGTAAGCTAACTGCTGTTTAAGGCAGCGCCCGCACCGGACAGCAGCTGGGGTCCCTGCTGCTTGACAGAGGGTCAGGCCTGAGTCTGGGGGACTTGAGTTTGTGCCAGCAAGATTCAGTGGCCACTGTGGACACAGAGCCTTTGGGCCTGGCCGTGGGTTATGGACCCTGGTGGCTGACCCTAGGCAGAGACACAGTTCCTCAGTGATGAGGGTCAGCGCTGCCTTGCCACCCTCCATGTTTGCTGCGTGACACTGTCTTCTTTCACTGCAGGTCCGACAGGCAGTGACCTCCGTGGTGGGGGCCTGGCTGCTGCACCTGCGGGACCGCTACTCCTTCTTCCACAAGCTTATCCCGCTGCTGCTGAGCAGCCTGGCCGATGATGTGCCCGAGATCGCGTAAGTGTCGCTGGGCCCTGGACAGGAGCCTATACACTCCATACAGTGGCGGGTCACTTTGTTTTTTCTTGTGGGGATGCTCTTTTCCTGAGCTATCACACTGGCTGTTTCCCTCTGTCTAGTGCGGGTAAAGCCAGTGCCCTTCCCGAGGCTCCCGAACAGCCTCTGGCTGGGCACCCCGAAGCCAGCGGACTCGACTGTGGGCGGGGCCCCGCGCCTTGCTGAGCTGGCTGTCCCTGCAGGCACGCGGCCGCTGGGCTCTGGCAAGAGGTGGGCCTGCAGTGGCAGCAGGAGAACGAGGAGGAGCTGAAGGACAAGCTGGATTTTGCTTCGCCACCCCCAGCTCACTACCCCTCACCAGGTGAGAGCCTCCCATGCACAGCCCATCCTGTCGGGGTGATCCTAGTGGGCTCCTCAGCGGGAGCTCTCAGGGGGCTGTGTCCTGCACACTGGGGTGGCAGAGGACTCGGGGAGTGTTCTGTTTAATTGTCTCTCTGGTTATGCTGAGCGAGACGCATCTGCACACATGTGCATCTTTGACGGGGAGGAGAACTGGGTCTTTAGTGCCCGTTTCCAGAATAAGTGGGTCCCTTTGAATCGCTGTGTCACCCCAGGGCTCCTCACAGTGAGCACCATGCATGGCTAGTGCCCATCCAAGTGCTAGAAGGATGGGCCTTCACCCAGCTTCCGAGGTGACATTTGTGCAGAGAGGACAGGGGAGCCGAGGGACACGGTTGGATGTGTGTGTGCTGGGGAGACAGCCCAGCCCATGGGGACGGGCAGGACCCGCACTCAACCAGGGCAGCTTGGCGACCTTCCCCAGCGTCTCGCAGATCCTACTCCCAACTCACTTCTTTGGGGAGAACAGGCGCTAGCTGCCTCCCTGGTGGTTCTGCTCCACCAGGGCCCGAGCAGAGCACCCAGCACCATTCTGCTGGATGCAGAATGTGCCGCATCAGAAACCAAGTACCTGACTTTCTGCTTGCAATCAGGTTCCACTCCCTCCAGTTGCAAAAAGATAAGCCGATTGATGTTCTGGATGCTTCTGCCAATTTCTCAGGGCCCTCTGACCCATCTCTTGTACCAGTGAGGACGTGTGTGTTTAAGTGACACTCTCAGCGAGACACCGGGTCTTGTTCCAGACTGAGCTCCACCCCAGGCGGCTGCTCTGAGCCCAGGTCTCAGCTCACAGCCAGTCACCACAGCCCCCAGTCCCGCGCCACACAGCGGCCGGGTGGGAGGCTGCTGTCTGCTAGCAAGGCCTGAGGTGGAAACAGCAGAGTGTCACTCTCAATGCTTGGCAGGATCCTTAGGAGCCTGCGCTGGTGTGTGAGGTCACCAGCAGACACCAATGCACCGAGTACATGTGTGTGGGTATGTGTGCAAGTGTGAATGTGTACAGGTGTGTGAGCACAAGTGTGCATGCTGAGCCCTGGGCGTCACCTTTGGGCTCCTCACACCCAGCACCTCAAGGCCCTGAGAGGCACACAGATGCTCAGTGGGGCCTCAGCCCCAAGTGGACAGTGCAGTGCGTGTGGCAGAAGGACATGTGTGGTCTGTGCATCCCCACTGCACAGCAGGACACGCTGCACATCTGTGTGTCAGTTTGCTGCCTCGTCGGAGCAGCGCACCAGCTTGTGTCATGGTGTTTGTGTCTTCTAGTCCTTCTTGGAGGTCATGCACGGTGGAAAGAAGCAGCACTGTTTCATGTCTCGTGCAGAGCAGAGGGCAGGGCCGGGGAGTCTCCACTACTAGCGGAAAGTGAGCAGACGCCTGTTTCTTTCGAGGTGGCGCCTGGGAGATGACCTGCTGCCGGTGCCGTCCTATCCCTCAAGGACAGGCACTGACCATGCCACCATCTTTCTTGCAGACTGGGCTTTGACCCCTGCCTCGCTCTGCCCTGGTTCTGCCCTAGAAACACTGTCTGCTTCCATGGCTTTGCTTATGACCTCTGCCACTGATTCTAGAAGTTAAATTGCCACCAGATTCATATCATTTCAATGACAAAAACTATTTTCCGGGGACCATCAGCATCCTGTCCGCTAGGTGTGGCTTGAATAAGCCTCTTTGTCACCAGTGTTGGTTTTATTCTGCAAAATCTGAGCATAGAGTTATCTTTCTGCTCTTTCCCCAACTTTGTCCACGTCACTGTTCTCTTCCTGCTTTTGCTGAAACACTTCCATTATGTTTCTGAAGAGATTCAGATGCTGATTGGCTTTCCGGGCACCAATGACTGCAGAGATTCACCATAGGACTTCCTGCTGCAGCTGGGGCTGGGCAGACACTGACCCACTTCAGAACTTTCATGTTGGGATGCAGGAGTTGGTGGAGAGGCGATGGGCAGGCCCTTTGCACAGCCTATGGTCACGTCTTTGATGCGGCTCAGGTACTTTCTGAGCGATCTGGCCGTCCTAGATACAGACTGAGAGAGAGAGAACCTGTGCCTGCCAGGCCCAGCAACACCATTCCTATCAGCTCCAACGTGGAAATACTATGTCCACCTACTGATGAGTGGTACCCAGCCCTGGTCCAGCCACACAGTGGGATGTCACTACCATGTAGAGGAGTGGAGTTCTCCTCCCCACGGAGGAATCTCAGACAGGTGCTAAGCAAAGAAGATCATGGATGTGAAACCTCTAGAAAAGACAGAGCTCTGGCACAGTCAGCGCATCAGTCTGGGCAGGTGGGGATAGGCTGCGTCAGCACGTAGCCTCGGGGACAGTCTGGGGCAGTGATGGGGGAGGTACTGCTGCATGAAGTCACTAGGTTCAGCTGATTCCTGGGTCAGGTAAGTGAACCCCAGTAGAGTTGTTTGTGGGAAGTCCACTGACGCTAGGGTCCACATCAGCCATCTGTTCATGCCTTCGGTGACCTTTTAGAAATGGGACTCACTGAACCCTTTCTGCCCACGGACCTGTGCTCCTTGTCTGATGCTTTCCAGTCATTGGAACATAAATCTGTGTACATTTCTGACAATCCAGACTAATCTAAACACAGAATAGAGAGTGACGGCCCGAGCCGCATGCAGCCTTTCCCTCTCCCTGCATCTGCCTGCGGCCTGTGCACACGTGCAGAGCCGGCACCAGCTCAGACAGACCACAGACTCAGTGGAGGAGCTCAGTGTGGGGAGGACAGCTGCACAGACTGCTGGAACCATCGGTGCCTATGTGCAAGAAAGTGAACTTGGAGCTCCTCCTCATGTGAACTTTAACTCAAAACACACCAGGGGCCTAAATGTAAACTTATGATGCTTTTAGGAAGAAGCCTTGTGAGGTGAGCTTCAGTTAGGCAAAACTTTTCAGCTCCATCATCCAAAGCACACTTTGAACACAAATGGAGGGAGCTCCTCGCAATGCACGTCTCTGGAGAGACTGAGAATGGAAAGCTGCAGGCCGACAAGGAATATTTGCAAATTATGTCTCAAAGGATTTGTGTCCAGAACACAGAAGGAACTCGCAGAACTCAATAATAAGGAATAATAAAGAAATAATAATTTCTTTAATAATAATTAATAGTAAAGGTACAGGCAGGAATGAAGGTGTCTAGACAGGCAGGAAGAGAGGAGGAAGAAGCATTATTTATTTAGTTGTTCATTTTGGTTGCTCCCTAACCCTGGGTCTCGAACCCAAGTCCTTGGGATGTATGTGGACTACGTCTGGTAGCTTTATCTGCTTGGTCACCAGAGCATGCCAAAAATCAAAGTTTTAGTGGACAACAAAATATTTGAAGACACGTCACCAAGGAAGATACTCAGAGGGCACCGCTCATGGAATCACACGGCGTTGGGAGCCCTTTGTCAGGAGATGAATATGAAGGCCACACACAGACAGTGGGCGCCCGGAGGGAGTGGCGCGAAAGTAGCGGCCTGAGCACCAGCAGGGTGGAGGACTTGGGCTCCATGGAGATGCCATGACACCTGAGCAGCACAACCAGACAGAGCCTGAGCCCCTCACACTTAACCTGAAACAGCCCGACGTGGAGCAACTGATGGCGTCAGTAGTTCACAGACAGCAGACAGCCCTCTCCACAGTGCCTTGCCCGCGAGTGAGGAGCCAGATGAAGAGTGCATTCCAGAAACCAGTCATCTGGTGGCAGAGGACGGCCTGGGCTGGGGGCTGGGGCTCCGTTGTCTCCATGGCAGCGCCGACGCCACATGCCACCCACCAGGTCATGTGTCATTCTCATTACCCACACCTCAGCGCTGCTGTAGAAAAACCTTAAGTACATCGTGACACTTGGTGCCATGTTTCCAACTTCCAGCTGCTTGGAGGGTCACGGTCTCCAGATACTCGGGTGGGGGCTAGGCCTTACTGTGCGCATGCACCCCGAGAGTTTGTGAGTTCCGCACTTGAGCTTCCATCTTTTCATCCCTAGAGAAGCGCCCAGTGCTGGGCTGTCGGGAGCTCGTCTTCCGAAACCTCTCCAGGGTCCTGCCCGCCGTCTGCCATGACATCAGCGACTGGGTGGAGGGGACCCGGGTGAAGTCAGCACAGCTGCTGGCAGTGCTGCTGCTGCATGCTGAGGACCACATCACACAGCACCTGGACACCGTGCTCAGGACCCTGCTCCACGCCTGTGCTGATGAGGAGCCGGCTGTGGTCAGCAACGTGAGTCACTTCTGCAACTGTGCAGGCCTAGGGTTTGGCAGCCTAAAGTGGGAGACATCATTTTCTAGGCCCAGCAACCCACTTTCATTGCTGGCCTTCCTTGCCCAGTCCCTGCAGTCACTCCTCATCTTCTGTTCCATAAAGGAGCGTGTTCAGGTCTAGCGCGCTGCTGCACTATGGCTCCTCATGAGGCACAGTCAGGCGATGGTGCAGTGTCCTCGCCCACCTGTCTGCTGTGTAGATGTGGCATCTGCTCCATGGCCTCTAAGGCTCTTCTGAGTTCAGCTCAGGCTGGTCACCCCACTCCTATCCCGCTAGCCCCTGGCACACAGAGAACCCCGGGCACACCCCATAGCCTGGCGTCCAGTGTGCGACCAACTGCATCAGCTTGCTCCTGTCGCTCCTGCTGACCAGGCAGCTGGCCGTTAGCAGGCCGTTAGCGCCGTGTTCGAGAGTGGATGGAGGTGACTCCTGAGGTCTGTCCCCCTCACCTACAGTCAGTGGCTCCTGCGCAGGCCTGGTCACCCACGTGGACCTCACTGGGTCACTCAGGGACACACCCATCCTCTGGCCAGAGTCCCTGCAACTGGTTTATTGTCATGATTTAGAGGAAGTGTTCCAGGCCTGCCTCTTAAAGCAAGTCACTTTATACCCACTCTTCACAACGCTACCCATTTTTACTTCTTAAAACCCACAGCTTAAAACCGGTGTAGACGCTCCTTTGTCAGGAAGATGCAGTGTTAATTTTTATTAACGCAGCATATGTTTTACAAGGTTCTGGTTTTGTTTTGTTTTTTTGTGAGCTGTATCTTATCATATAAAACTTTGCACTTCTGTTTCTCCACCGATAAGTGGCTTCATAATCCTTAATTTTAAGGATGAGCAGGTGAGCGGTGGTAAATACTGAATGGACATTCTTAACTGGCTCCATCTCCTGGGGCTTCACAGAGCTTTTCGCCAAAAAGGTAACTTTTTGGAGAGGATGGACCTGACACACAGGACGCTGTCCATGTTTAAACCCAGTTCACTGAGGGGCTATTTTCCTCCCCGGGTGTCTCACATCCGTGGTGGATCTCAGGCTGTCAGTGAATCTCTTGAAATTATATGAAAAATGTCACAGGAAGGTCTTGGATTTTTATGGAGAAACAATCCATAGTTTACTTTTGAATTTTCTAGAAGGTGCGTCCCCCTCAAACACGACAGAAGTGTTGGGCTCTGCACAGGCCCGTTGGACATGGAGCCGCATCCACGTGCGTGGGAGTCATCGTTTAAGCGGGTTTCTTTCCTTTGCAGTCAGACGTCAGCAGTGCCACAGGCAGGCGGCTCTGAGGGGCAGCGCTCAGCGCTTCGAGCCGTTCTGGCAGAAAGCTGCTTTGGTGGGCAAAGCTCTCAGGATGAGCTCGGGCTGGGGGAGCACCTGTGGGGAGACCTGCTCTGTTTGCCCACACAGGGTAATGACACCGTCCAGCCCCAGGTTCTGGACCCCAGGTCTCAAGCCTGTGTACTGAGATGGGAGGTTGTGAGGGCCCTGAGGACCCCTGGAGAAGGACAGTTCCCCAAGGGGGTTCTGAGGAGGGGCAGGTCTGCCCCAGGGACAGGGAGAATGTGGGAGCTTCCCCAAGGGGTCCTGGGGAGGCATGGCTGGACGACAGGAGCCCTACAAGCAGAATCTGCTGGGCGGGGCCCAATGCAGGAGCACGCGTTTAGCATGTTTAAGTGTTTTTTTTCACTTGTTTGGAAATGACTGTGAGGTCCCAGGAAGTTGCAGAGATGGCACAGTGAGTCCCTGGTGTCCCTCAGCCCCCACGTCGCTGCTCACGTAGACATGGGCGTGTCAGGCCAAGTTGGCACCTGTGCTTGTGTGGGGTGGACACATGTGCCCGCACCCAGGTACAGAACTGAGCCAGCACAGCCGCTGCCCTGCCCTGCCCAGGTCCCATGACCTTATCACGGGACGATGTTGTGCAGGCTGTGCCCTTGGGGACATCTGTCTCTCACCCCAAGCTCCGAGTCCCGTGAGTGACATCTTTATGACCAGAGGTCTTCAGGGTATGGGTTGCCGTGGTGTTGACCCTTGTTCATGAGCATTCCGGTCACTCAGCGGGGCAGGGGCAGGAATCAGCCCCTCTCAAGAGGTCTCCCAAGAGCCTGACCTGTCACCTAAAGCCAGACAGATGCCGCCTCGCTGACACAGACATCTGCCAGGCGTGTCCAGAGGTCACAGCAGAATCCTCCATTTTTCATGAGTGTTCTAGGCACACACCAAGGAGGGTGCCAGTGTGGACAATGTGGGTGGGGACCAGCGGGCAGGTGCACACCCAGCTCCCTCCGTCTCTTCCAGTGCACAAGGGCCGCGGAGCTGGTCGGGACCTTCGTCACCCCAGAAGTATTTCTCAAGTTGATCCTGTCAATGCTGAAAAAGTCACCTTCCCCCTCCAGCCTCCTGGTGCTGGCCTCAGTCATCCGAGGCTGCCCGTGGGAAGCCCTGCAGCCACATCTGAAGGGCATTGCCATGGAGCTGGCCAGCGCCCATATCTGCCAAGGGCCTGAGAACGTAAGTATTGGGGAGGTGTCAACATGAGGGTGGGCAGTGCAGTGTCTGCCCTGCTACTGCCACGCATACTATTGCCCAGGAATGTGGCACTGAGGCCTCAGCCCTGCAGGCCCATTGGAGATGCTCCACCAACAGCGGGCACGATGGGTGTCACCTGCGCACTCCTGTGGCGATGGGGCTGCCCCCAGTCATTCTGCTCAGGCTCTGGTGGTGGCTGTTTAAATTAAAATTGAATAAACAAGATGTGCAGTCCCTCGGTCCCACTGGCTGCATGTCACCCTGCAGAGGAGTCTTTGCCAGCAGCTGCTGGGCTGGAGAAGCTGCAGGGTCAGCAGCCCTGAGACCTTCTGCCCCACCCCAGGCTAAGGCTGCCCGACCCTAGTGCACTCAGACGCCGCTGTCAGCGGCCTTCTCTGCCAGCTCCGCACAGCCTTGCAGTGCTCAGAGCAGGCCTCCACGCTGACAGTGGCCAGGCCTCCTGGGCCCGCTGACTTCTCAGAGCTGCACTGTGGAGCAGCGGGGCGGAGGCCGGCTGGCTGGGCTCACTGTGCGGGGTGCTTCACTGCTGTCTGCCGTCAGATAGAAATGGCAAGTTGATCCTGCTTTCCTGCTCGGCTTCTGGACCTGCAGCTTTCAGTAAGGAAATAGGGCTGGACAGGTCAGTTGTCCATCTGTCCTAGGCCGTGGGAGACCAACTCTGTGCTTTCATGTGGCTCTTTCGACCACAGCTGACAGGGAGGGCCAGTGATGACCTGGCCATAGGCACCAGTCAGGCAGTTAACAAAGCATCTGCGCGGTCCCTGTCAACAGAGGTCTCTGCTCTTGCTGTTCAACCCAAACTCACCCCAACCTGATGTCTAACACCGTCAAGATGTCTGTACCTTGTGCATTTTCCCGCACGAGTACTTGCTCCACTTGGATTTGGCGCCAGAGCACTGTCTTTCCAGAAGCAACGGCAAGAAACATGGGCGCCGGGGGCGCATCCTGTGCTTCATGTCCTCTTGTCAGGAAGAGAGCAGCTCTTACGGCCTCAGGTTCACATTATGTGCTTCCTCAGGAAGCATTTTCTTCGTCTGTTAAACAAAGCATGTTCGTAGACTGCTGGGTCCCGTGAAGCAGTCTCCAGACCCAGCCTCAGGCTTTGTGTCCGCACGAGCCCTGGCTCTTCGGCCCCAAGCCAGCGGGTACATGCCCTGCTCGCGCTGTCCCTAGCGCACAGCCTGTGCCTCAGCCTCTGAGCGTGGGACTCACGTCACCATCGGTCTTGAGCTCACACCCATCATGAAGCAGCTCAGGTGTGTAGCCCAGCACATGTGTGCTGTGTGTTCATGAGTGGTGTCCATGCTTTGGGGAACATGCATATGAGTGGGAAGCCTGAGGAGTTCCCCATCCCTCGTGGCTGATGAGGCTGAGGCTGGGGGTAGCTCAGTGCCAGCTTGTCCCAACACCGGAAGCATTTTTAACCACGAAATTGTGTTTACTTTTGTTAAAATGTGTTAGAGTGCTTTCAGATGCGCAGCAGAGACTGACTGCGTCCCAGCCTGCTGCTTTCTGCATCTGCCAGGGATTGTAAACACACCCAAGACCTGGCGTGTGCCATGTCGACATGCAGCAGGTGTGCTGACGTGGTCTTGCACATAATGACGTGAGCTGAGCGCCCAGTAGCTCCAGCACAACCTTCATGCTCCTGTGTCCCATCTGCCACGTGGCTGGCATGTTGGCATCAGCAGCCTGTCACCTAGCTCTCCTTTTCAAGGCCGGTGGCCTCGTCTAGGGGGGCCAGGTGCCCACATGCCACTCTTTCCACAGCCGCTCTATGGGGCACGCCTGCTGCTGTGCGTGCAGGAGCTGCTGGCCGCATGCCGGGAGGACTGCGAGGGGCCTGGCCTGCAGCTCATGGAAGTGCTGGTGACCATCACAGCTCTCTGGGGCTCCTCCGGCCTCGGGGACAAGGTGAGACTGATGGAGAACCCTCCCGCCCGCCTGCTCGTCCCCACCTGTGAATCCCCCACGCTCCTGAGTTGAGCTTGGGTGGGCTGACAAGCAGCCAGCAGAGATAGATGAGAGGGCTGGGTGCCCGGGACGAGCCATTCTCGGGTTGGCTATAGGAGACACAATCCCAGACCCTCCAGCTGCCTCAGTGAGGGCAGCTACTTGGAGTCTGTTGCTAAGAAATGGACAGGAAATGAGACCACACTCCCCTTAAGTCTGTGCTTTTGCTTGTGGTCAAGAAGACATGTACAGGTGCCCCTAGTGGAGCAGTGGTTTGATTGCCACCTCCAGCTGGATATAGTCCACATGCACCCAGGGATGCAAGTTTGCATCCCAGGGCTGGGGAGAACCCCAAGATGAGCAACTACATAAAAATAAATGGAGTGCTTCGTTTTCTCTCTGCCCGCTCATCTTTATTCCTGCCTGAACCTTTCTTTAAAAAAAAAAAAAAGGAAAAAGAAGCAGCCTGGGAGAAAATAATGTGATCTTTCTATTTTACAGTCCAACATTACAGAGTTATTTCTGCTCCAGTGGCTCTCTGTTGAGGCTTAAAACTGACCTCCTGCTCCCTGCAGCCAAGGCCCATGTGAGAGGGGATCTTGCCTCTTCTCCGAACAAACCAGCCCAAGGTCTTTTCCTTCCTGCATCCTCCCAGCCGGGCAGATCTTTGCATTTGCCGATTGCCCCAGGCACCCCAGCTCCTCTCTCCCCTCCTTTCTTAGGGCCTCTTTAAACTTTTTTTTTTAATTTCTATTTAAAAACCACCTTTCTTTCCATATATACATCGCATTCTTATTAAAGTGATCGATGTATGATTTAGATTATTCCAAAGCATAATACATATATTAATATAAAGCACCATTTCATTAACAAAGATATAAACTTGAACATTTAGTAAATATTTAGTTCTGGGAAAAATTAAAAAGCCACCTTTCTAAGGATATGTCTTAGCAGGCAACTTGTCACTGACAAGGCTGTAAATATCCTAAGAACCAAACCCCTACGCCCAAGAGTCATGGGACAGGATCCCAGTGGCCTCGGATGACAGTGAGTCTCAAACCAGATGGGCAAGCCTGGAGTGCTTCTGGTTTCTCCTTTCATTTTCAAAGGAAAGGTCCAGGCAGGAATGAGAGTAATGAGGCAGGCAGGAAGAGAGGAGGAAACTCTTACTTGGTTATGCATCCTGTTGTCCCAGCGGCCCTGAGACCCACACCCAGGTCCTCGGGATGTATGTGGACTGTGCTCTGCCGGAGGTAGCAGACCCGACTGCTACTCCATCGGGGCGTGTCAGCTTCTGGTTTTTTTGACCCAATTTGACCCAGGGCCAATGGAAGGCAGCCGCACTCTAGGGTGACCCCTCCCTGGCCCTCTGCTGCCCTCCAGCGCAGCAGATGCATGTCCCCAAAGGCCTGGGTGCTGGAAGAGCTAAGCGGAGGGCATGGGGCATTGGGTAGGCTGTTGAGTTTGATTCCTTGACACCACCTGCTCACCCTCTCCCCGTGACCAGAGGCTTTCTGCTCCCCAGGAGTGCCCAGCATGTACAAAATCGGGCTCACTCCCTGAGCTCGCAGGAAGCGTATGTGTGTCTTGTTACCTGTGTGCAGACAGTGCGACAGAACAGGCACGGGCACCGGTGGGAAAATGTCTGTCTCATCCTGCTTCCTTGTCGTTACTGTGGTCAGCCTGCTCGTTCCCAGGGGTGCCCACACTCATGATGAGGCTGCGTCTCCACATGGACCGGGCCGGCGGAGGGACTGGTCCCAGCTTGTGACTTGCACCACAGGTTCAGGAGACTATGGACTCGCTGGCCGCGGTGGAGCGCGTCGATGGCAGCCAGGGCCTCTACGGGAAGCACATGGGTGCCCTCATGGAGTGGCTGGCGGGGTCGCACCGTGACTGGACCGTCTACTCTGCAGAACTCCTGCAGTTCCACGTGGTTGTCACCCACTCAGGTGAGCACCCCCCAGCAGGGCATCGCCACCTATCCCAGACGTCAGATGGACTCAGCAGGAGCTGGGTGGCCAGCACCAGCTCTGCTGAGCAGAATTTAAAGTGTGAAGGGACTCAAGTCGCTCTGCCCTATGGAGAATGAGCATTTTAAGAAACATGTTAATTTTAAGACTACAGAGAGCATATTAAAGACTTTACTGAACATGACTCTTTGCAGTCAGCAGGCACATTTGTACATAAACTGTGAAAACAGGATTTTTCATTACTTCTCGTGTACCTGTGCTTTTCACATACATGCGTGTGTTACCAGAATTTAGCATATCCAACCAAATCCGGGCTTGAGGGTCTGACTCTAGAAGCACCTGACCCCACCCCTCAGCATGTGTCAACCCGCTGGACCCTCCACAGCCATACGCCCCCGAGGCGAGCAGTGCTGTTTTGGAATACTGTTACAGGTTAGAATGCACACTTAAATTTGAATGAGGCTCTCACTACAGAAATCACAATGATTTATTACACACATCCTATGCTTTTCTAGGTGGCTGTAAACTTGTCAAGCAAGCTTTTTTTTTCCATTCAGATTTAATACAAATTCTGTTTCCTGTAAACCATGTGCTTCCTCAGAACTTTCTCTTGGCCCCTTGTGTGAGGCCCCTGTACGAGGGTCATGATTCTAGATCATGGGGCCAGGTGCTGTCACTGTGTAATTCCTAGTGATCGTCTTTATTTAACCTAAAACCCAGTTCATCGTAGCGACCATGGTGCTGAGGCTTAGAACACCTGAAATTGTTCTTTGTCTGTATGCAAAGCTGTTTCCAAATCTGAGAAGAAATATGCAGAGGCCTGCTGGCGGTAGACAGCAGCCCCTGCTGGACACTGTGTCACTGCTTTATAGAATCGCTGACCGTGTCCTTGTAGCTGTGTGGTGGAAACTCTTGTCCCGTGCCCTGGGGACACTGGGACATGGCAGCAGTGACCCCCCCTACCCCACCAACCACCATGTTCCTTCTGGTGGGACTCGTATTTAATTTCACTTTCCCTCTGAATGTCACTTTCACGAATCCAACCGTCTGTAAAGTGCTGGGTATGAAGCTGCAGAGTAGGTGGGTGGGAGCTGCAGTAGGAGAGCTCTGGGGGCCACAGAGGCTCCGGTGCTCCTGGGGAGCAGTGGTGGGAGCCAGATTTCCCACACAGAAGGGTCGGGAGAAGCGGTGCCCTCATCCATCCGACCATCTGTGTGTTTTCCAGGCCCAGCTCTTGGGGAGGCACTGCCCCACCTGGTCCCCATCCTCCGCAACTGCCTGCAGCCAGCCAGAGACCCAGGCCTGCGTCTGAAGCTCCTGTCCACCCTGTCACAGGTGCTGCTGCAGGCAGAGGAGACCCTGGACTCACAGGGGTAGGTCGGCGCCACCCCCCATGGTCCGGGACAGGGTCTCAGGTGGAGTGGGCCGGCCTCCCCAGGCAGACAGCACTGTCAGGGCTGCAAGCCAGCACTGAGGCTGGAAGTCAGAGTCTTTCAGTGTGGCTGTTAAAATCCGCCATGCAATGACATCGTAAGGAGCTTTAAGTAAAACGGTCCTGTGTTAGTTTTGCAAGTTTTAGTACCTTTCAAACCTTACAGAGACTCGCTTGAACCCCCAGTGACAGTAAAGCATCAGGAAAAGCCTTTGTTACCTGAGGAGCTATCAGTATCTCCAGGCTGATGGGCCCCCAACCGTGCAGCTCTAAGTGAGAACAGAGGAAAATAAGGAGGGGCCCGAGGTCAGTCCCCAAGTGCAGAGCCATCCTGACACATTAGAGGTGCCCCAAGCATGTGGGCTGGGCGTGGGCGCCATGCCTTGGGCAGGTCACAGATGGCAGGACTCTCGGAGGTTGGAAGGAGAGGACCCAAACCCAAGAGTCCCTCTGATGTCAGCAAAATGCCCAAAGCAGAATGGGTGTGGAGGCAACCCGCATGGGCAGAGTGGGAGTTGGGGAACTTGGCCCAGGGGCAGTGCTCCAGGGTCCCCCTTGGGTGTCCCTGTGCTATTTGCTGTGGGGGCCTCTGACTCCCACTTTGCTCGTCATCATGCTGGTCTCTGCACACAAGGCCTGCTCATCCATGCAAACACTTACGAGGGGCCACAGACAGACAGGTGGGCCCGCAGAACAGTCCGGCACGGAACTTACCTGCTGTTGGAGTGAGCGCCCACAGAAACTCCACTTGGAAATCAGATCAGGGAAGTAGCTGGGTCAGTTCAGTTTATTTTAGTGAGAGTAGTAGCTGCTTTACAGGCAGAAAAGGGGGTTGGGTTGGGTTGGGTTTTAAGGAAAGGTGCTGGCAGGCATGAGGCAAGCAGAGTTGGGCAGGAGGAGGAGGAAGAAGCATGTTATTTACTTTATTTAGTTGTTCATCATGGTTGTTCCTGCTGGTCCCAAGAGGCGGACCTGGGACCTTGGGATGTATGTGGACTGCACCCAACCCCTACTCCACCAGGGTGACCTGCAGAAAAGGTTTTAAAACAATACCCGCTTGATTTTTGGTCCTGAACACTAAAGTCAGTGGAGTCTGAAATAGCTGATGGCCTGTTGGAAGCACGTGTCCCAGCAGGCTCGGGGCCCCGGAGCGCAGGCTGCAGCGGTCTGGCTTCTGGGGTTGGGGCTTTCAGCGTCAGTTTCCCGTTCACTTATGGGTGTGCTCCCTCCAGGACTGGGGAATAGGCAGGGAGGTTGGGGTTCACTGCTATAATGGGGCCTAAGGGCCCTCCCATCCCACTGCTTCGTCGTGGCTGAGCACCTGGCCTGCAGCTGGTGTTGTCTTTCTGTACCAAGTAGAACAACTTCCTTAAAGTCAGTGCTTTCCTTACTCCCCAGCACGTTAATGCTCTAGAGAACGGGTTCTCATGACGTTGGAAAAGCCCTGCTTACCCCTGTCCCCTCAAGTTGGTGGCCAGCACTTGGCCCTCAGGCTTTTCCAGGCCCTGCACACAGGAGTGTCTCCTAAGAGGCCTCCTGTTAACCCTACTCAGAAAACAACTGCTCTCTGCTGAAAACAAACACTCACAGACCTGGGGAATCTGCATTAAGGCCCCTTTGTGGGTCTGTGCCTCTTGGGAGCCTTGGTGCCTCCTGGAGCACAGTGGCCATGTTCACATTTGCTGAAACATGACTGTTGGACATGAGCCACTTGGAGACACATGTCACATGCTGCTGGGAGCCACCTCGTGAGCCGTCCTCTCACAGATGTGCGTCCTCAGTCAATGGCCTGCAGGCGTGGGTACCTGGGAATGCTGCTTCCAAGGGTCTGGTAAGGGAGGGTCCCGGCCAGCAGGGGGACTTAGGACCTGCTGGCACAGCTTCACTCAGACTTGCTTCGTTTCTGTCTTGATGATGGGCTAATCTGTTGGACACTATAGTGACAAACCTCGGGCTCCTCTGCACACTGGGCCCATGGGCAGACTCAGGAGACACCAGCCGGGAGCCCAGCCAGGGCACAGCCCCTGCCCTCCCAGGGACCAGGGCAGCTCATCTCCACTGGTCTCACCTGCTGGGCCTGCCCAAAGCTAAATGCTCCTCTGGAGACACCACTGCGCTCCTCACGCTCCTTGTGCTTCCCCTGCAGGCAGTTCCACGGCTACCTGCACACCCTGGTCAAAGACATCCTGGTCCCTAACCTGCAGTGGCATGCGGGAAGGACAGCTGCAGCCATCCGCACGGCAGCTGTGTCCTGCCTCTGGGCACTGGTCAGTGGCCAGGTCCTGTCGGCCAAACAGGTAGGGCCGACACTCTGGGCAGTGGAAACTGAGACAAGGGGAGGAGGTGGGAGACCTAAGACAAGGTGGAGGGGATTCCTGAGATGGCGGCGTCCAGCAGGAAGCAGTTTGTTTTCTCATCTAGGGTCTTTGTTAGGGCTCCATATTGACTGTTCTCTTTGCAGAACAACTTAGTCATAGAAGTCTAACTCCAGGCGACAGACCTGCATTTTTTTGTTGATCTCTCGCTCACAAGGGAACGAAGGAAGCCGCACCAGTGCTCTTCAGTGGGTGGTGCCAACTCCTCCGAAAAAGGATCCAGTGTCGCTGTGGGGGGTGTGGCCACTCCTGTAGTTAGAATGCGCCCCCTTTATGAACCCCAAGTTCAGTCACACTCTGAAGAGCAGGGACAGCAGCTAGGTGTCCCATTCAGTCCCTGTGAATATGAGTTTTATAAATCGACTGACCGGAAAAAAAAAATGTTCAGATTACCTTGATTTTAAAACCAAGATTCAAATTAACTTCTTGAATTTGGTGATTTCAAAACAGCATTCCAGTCTGTGTCATGCCTGCTTTTGAGCCACACCTGTCTCCACAGTAGGGCACACCTAATGGCAGCGGCAGTCCGCCTCTGCAGAGCCCTGGTCGAGACCCCCGTCGCTTCTCTGTTGCAGATGCGGGAGGTGCAGGAAGCGCTGATGCCGCAGGTTCTGACTACCCTGGAGGAAGATTCTCAGAGAACGCGATTATTTTCATGCCAGATCATTGACATATTTTTAAAAACCTCTGGTAGTGTGATGGAGCCGGAAAAATTCATCAAGCTTTACCCTGGTAGGACATCATTCTTTCCAAAGCACATGTATGTGTTCATTTGACAGCGGTTCGACAGTTTTCCTTTCATAGGAGAACAGAAACTGCCTCTTTGATTTCTGGTCCAGTGTCACTATGTGACATAACTCAAGAAGCAGCTTGACAGACATCAGGTGGATGAGAACATAGTGTGGAGGAGCCAGAACTAGGCTGAATCAGCTCCCGGGGGCTCCCAGGGGCTCCCCTACAGGGGTTTCCTGGGGCTCCAGGGCGAGTGCTGGCAGCCGGGGACGGACACTTGAGCCACTCCCCAGAGTGTCTCAGAGCCCTGTGTCCTCCCTCCAGAACTCCTGAAGCGCCTGGACGACGTCTCCACTGAGGTGAGGCTGGCAGCTGCCGCCACCCTGACCACTTGGCTGGAGCACGTCCCAGGCGACAGGGAGAAGGCTCACTACCAGAGCAGCATCCAGCACCTGTACCAGGAGCTACTGCTGCACCTCGATGACCCTGACAGCACCATCCAGGATGCAGCCCTGGGTGAGTCCCCAACCGCGGCGCGTGTCACCAGAACTCACAGTAGGAGCCACCAGTAAGAGAGAAAGCAAGTGTTAGGCTCTGGATTCGTTTATTTAGAGTAACAAGCCCATTACATGTCAACACCAACAATGTGTTTTTAAAAGTCATACTTTCTAAAGAAAGTAAGGAGCAAGAAGGGTGGCGTTGTACGGTTTGCACACGCATCTGCAGCCAGCCGGTGTGACAGATGCTCTCAACTTGGCATCTGAGAAAATCTGGCCTCATGCAGGTAGGTAGTACGGAAGGAGCGGAGGAATTTAATGCCGAGCCAGACGACGTGGGTGTTCTTTGATGCTGCCCCCAGCACAGACAAGTGGTCATCTCCTGGGGTAACTTGCAGCAGCCCTGGCCCCCTCGCTGCGAGCGGTGCTCCTGTGACAAGCGCCGGCTGTTTGGGAAATACAAGCTCATGGACTTGCCATCCCTTCGAACATAACGTTGACACGCCTCTTACTCAGTATCAGAGGTCACACTTGCCAGCGCCAAGCTCAGACAAGCTGGGGTAGAGCGGGAAGCTGACAAAGCTGATGGTGGCAGAAACAAGTTTTCCATGATGCTCATTTCTGCTTGAGTTTAAACTTTTTATCATTGGCCGGACTGCCTCATCATTCGTTTTTGAGAAAATGTCCTGCCACTTCCAAGTCTGAGCAAATATCAGCTATCTGTCCATGCAGGGTCAGGGAAGGGCCCGTACAGACAGCGTCCCCTGCTGTGTCCCCATCACCATAGAAAGCCATTCCTCCTCCTTGAGCAGAAACC
Source organism: Solenodon paradoxus (assembly GCA_004363575.1). Lineage (NCBI taxonomy): Eukaryota > Metazoa > Chordata > Mammalia > Eulipotyphla > Solenodontidae > Solenodon > Solenodon paradoxus. Next base: position 152,016 of record RJWH01001376.1, read on the forward strand.
TTGGAACTGAGTCTGACACCTCTGATCTGCATCACCGCAACCACCTCCCTGGGAGTCTCCCCGCCTCCCTCCTGCCAGCCCCTTCAGCAGAGCTTTGTCCCCACTCACTCACATCCTCCTGCCTCCCCCACGCCTCCGGCTCTTGTCCCCACAGCGCTTCCTTGCACCTCCCTTCTTCATTCTGATTGTCACCACTGCTCTTGGTGACCATATGAATCCACAGGACAGCTTCTGTTACCTGCTGTACCCACAGCGCCAAGCACAGGGTCGGCCTGCAGTAGACATTCGCTGAGTGATTAATATGAGCAAAGGTAAGAAAATGGTCTGTTTGTCTAAGGCAGTGTGTGTTCACAGGTGCAAAAATACTCTAAGGCCGAAACTGCTATCACAGCCTAAGGGCACCTGGAAGGTGTCTCTCCATCTGTCAGCAACTCCAGAAGATTGTCTTTGCTTCACTTTGTCCAAATGGTGACGACTGTAGAAATATCAGCTGCCTTTCAAGTGTGTTTCAAGCTTTCGTTTTTAAGACTTTATTCCCATAGACTGGTTTTTAGGTTCCCAGAAAATGTGAGGGCACAGAGATTTCTCGTATGCCCCCTGCCCCTGCACAGACAGCCTCCCTCACTGTCAGCAGCCCTAGCAGACGGGCACGTTTGTTGTCGTCACCCTACTCTGACACCTCACTGTCACCCAGAGTCCCTAGTTCCCACTAGCATTCACTCTAGTTTTTTTACATTCTGTGGGTTTGGACACACATACTGCAGATCCTCAAGTGACCTTGTTACATTCAGCATCATTTTGCTATAACATTGATGAGAAAAAAACATTTGCTGCTGTCTTGGAACAAAACTACAATTTCTTAGGACCTGGTTTCATTTTGCGTTATCTCTGAAAGTAGCAGCTTCCAAGAACCCATCAACAATGCTCAATGAGGACTTGCTGTGTGATGACATGTGCCACCGTAGCAGTGTCACGCTGAGTACATTCACTGCCCCAGGAGCCCTCTGTGCTCCTCTGCCTCTCTCACCCCCCACCCACTTACCCTGATCTTTTCACTGTCTCCGAGTTCTCCCTTTTCCAAGACATCATCTAGTTGGAATCACACAGTATGTATCCTTTCCAGATCAACAGCTTTCATTTAGTAATCAATGCATTTAAGTTCCTCTGCGTCTTTTCATGGCTCAATATACCTTTCTTCTTAGCACTAAATAATATTCTATTGTCTGGATGGGCCATAGTTTATTTATCCATCCACCCACTGAAGGGCATCTTGATTGCTTCCAAGTTAGGGCAATTAGGAATAAAGCTGCTATAAATATCTACATATATCCACATTCAAATTTTTGTGTAGATAAGAGTTTTTAGCTCCTTTGGATAAATGCCAAGGAGCATGATTGATAGATTGTATGGCAAGAGTATGTTTAAGGTTTGTAAGAAACTGCCACACTGTCTTTCAGAGTTACCACTCCATTCTGTGTTCCCACCAGCAGTGAATGAGTGGGCTCTCTGCACAGGCCCAGTGGTCAGTTGTCATTATTTCACCAGCACCCACTGTCTTTGATCACTGTGTCTGTATAACAAGTCTTAAAGGCAGATAGTGTCAGTCTTCCTGCTTTGTTCTCCACTACTGTATCGGCTGTTCTGGGTCTCCTGCTTCTCCATACAAGCCTAAGAATGTCACTGTCCACAAAGTGACTTGCTAGGGGTTTGAATGGGATCGCACTGAACCTGTCGATAGCTGGGCGGGTTGACATCTTGAGTCTTCCTGTTCATGAAAACGCTATGTCTCTGTATTTATTCTTTGATTTTGTTCATCAGACTTTTATAGTTTTTCTTATACAGAACTTGTACATATTTTGTTAGATTTATACCTAAGTATTTCTTGTGGGGGGGGGGTGTTCTAATGTAAATGATATTATGTTTTTCAATTTCCACGTGTTCACTGGTGTATAGAGAAATAACTAATTTCTGTATGCTGACCGTGCATCCTACAACCTGTCAATAATTGCTTTTAGGTTTCGGGAGTTTGTTGATTCTTACAGATTTTCTACATAAATGATATCATCTTTGAACAAAAATGATTTTTTTTTTTCCTTCCCAGTCTGGTTTGTCTTTCTTTGTTTTCAAAGGAAAGGTGCAGACAGGAATGAAGGTGAGTAGGTAGGCAGGCAGAAAGAGAGAGGAGGAAGAAGCGTTTTGTTTGTTTATTTATTTATTCACCTTAGTTGTTCGTCCTGGCTGCTCCCTTCGGCCCCAGGACATGATTCCTGGTCCCTGGGATGCATGTGGACCATGACAACCAGAGGCGGCAAACCCAACTGCTACTCCACCAGGGCGTGCCCCAGTCTGTTTATTAACATTTTCTGTTTGGCTTATTTCATTAGCAAGGACTGCCGGCACAGTGTCGAAAGGGGTGGTGAAAGAGACATCCTTGATTGTTATCGACCATGGTGGGGACATTTTTATATTTTCCATTGTAGACTGATTTTTAGCTATAGGGTTTTCTGTAGAAGTTCTTTACCAAGTTGAAGAAGCACCCCTCTACTCCTAGTTAACTTAAATTTTATTTATTGTGACTGAGGATTGGATTTTGTCAAATTTTTTTTTCTGGAAATATTGATGTCATCATGTGGTTTCCCTTTTTTAGCCTGTTGATGTGATGGACTGCAGTGATTGATTTTGAATGTTGAACTAGCCTTGAGTACTTGGGATAAATACCACTGGATCCTGGTCCATAGTTCTTTTTACATGGTTAGATTCAGTTCTTAACCTGTTTCAGGACTGCTGCACCAATTTTCACGAGAGATAAGCATTCCTTCTTCTTTCTCTGAGATTATAAAGAATAGTATCACTTCTTCCTTAAAGCTTTGGTAGGATTCACCAGTGAACCCATCTGAGCCTGGTGCTTTCTGTTTGGAACTTTATTAATTACTGATTCCATTTGATAGATATTGGCCTATTGAGAATGGTCTCTTTCTTCTTGTGTGAGTTTTGGCAGATGGTATTTTTAAAGGACCTGGTCCTTTACTTCTAGATTCTCAAATTTGTGGACAAAGAGTTGTTCAAAGAACCAGATTTCAGTTTTGATTTTCTTTATTTATATTGTTTCGGTTTCATTGCTCTAATTCTTATGATTGCTCTTTTCTTCTGCCTACTTAGTATTTAATCTGCTCTATTTCTAGTTTCCTTGGATTGGTTTTAAGTCTCTCTTCTTTGGGGCGCCCTGGTGGAGCAGCGGTTAGGTCAGCCGCCTCCAAAGGATGCAGCTGCATAGCTCTGGGTTCGAGTCCTGGGTCCAGGGGGAAACAACTAGTGTGGACAACTAAATAAAAATAAAATAAAAGTACTTCTCTCTCTTCCTGTCTTCATTCCTGCCTGCACCTTTCTTTTAAAAGGGAAAAAATAAACTTTGCTCTTTGCTAAAATATTCATTAATGCTGTAAATTTCCCTGAAAACACTCTCCCGACTGCATCCCAAAGACTTTGAAAATTTGTCTCTTCATTTTTTTTTATTTCTCTCAGAATTTCTTCTGTGACCATTTTGTTTTTTAGCAGTGGGTTATTTCTTTCTGTTATTTGTTACTAGTTTAATGCCATTGTGGTCTGAGATGAGACTCTCTGCGACTGATTCCTTGCTGTCAGTTTGGGCCGAGTGTGGTGTCTTGGGGTCTGTTCCATGAGAAGGGTGCATCTGCTACTGCTGAACAAGTGTCTGGACAGTCTGTAGAAGGCCACATACCATGACAGGCGGTGCCATGGACTCAACTGTGTCCTCCCTGTCGGGCTGCCTGCCGGCTCTGCCAGGCAGAAGCCCTGCCACAGCTGCGGACCGTCTCTCCTGCCAGCTCTGCCAGCTCAGCCGCCGTCATCTGGTGCTGGGTTATTAGAGCCAAACAGGCTCACAAGTGCCGTCTTCTCAGAGAGCTGACACGCGAGGCACTCCTAATCCCTAGTGACCTTCTTTGCTTTGAAGTCTGCTGCACGTCGCCGTTTTAACTTTCTCTGAGGCTGATTTGCATATAGCTGTAGTTGGCCTAGTACTCACGTCTGGCACATGTCTTGCTCTTTTGCAGAGGTCCTCAAAGCAGGCAGCACCCTGTTCCCTGACCTCCTGGTGAGAGAGGTGGAGGCCGCCCTCCAGAAGCACCGCTCCCCCGCCTACTGCGAGCGGCTCCTACAGCACGTGCAGGCCTGGCCGCCCGCGCACTGACCGGCGCAGAGACCGCCTGCAGGGCAGCCGCCAAGGTGGGCGCCCTGCCCACCCCCTCACCCTGTCGACAGGAATCCGTGGCCTTCAGACTTGCACCAGGGACCCTTGTCAGCTGTCTAGCACAGGCGCAGGAAACTTGGGCAGCCAAAAGGACATAGTCCCCACAAAACATGCCCAGTGTTGTCCAGGAACGGTTTTTCAAACCCGGTGGTTTCTGAGACATCACTCACTGAGTGGCTTCTGTGTTTTTCTGTCTTATTTGTCCAGTTCATGGAGAGGTCGGCCCAAAGCCTGCAACTGTTCAAACCGAGTGTCAACTACGTGCTGCCTCCCAGCTCAGTGCCTGTCAAGGCTGCTCCTGCTTCAGCCGCCACCAAGGAAGTCCTGGCCTTCGTTTCTTACATCCAGAGTGATTTTTTCAAATTTCATTCTTTCTGTGGTTTCTCTCACCTGAAATTTAATATCTCAAAGAACAGACTGGAAGGAATTTGAAATTTTAAGAATTATTTTTAGTGATTTTTTCCCACTTGAAAAATACCGGAACTTAAAATGCTATGTGGACACATACATTGACAGTATTTCTCTTAACTCAGTGATGCTAACAGTGTTGAAAATAGGACATTTAGTCATATTGGATGTTAGCTGCTCTCTTATAAGTAGCAGTAAAATTGAATTTTATTCTTTACACTTTCTGTAGCCAAGTGCCTTAAAGATTTCACTTTAAATGGATATTATTTCCATACACCAAATATTTATGTTAACAGAAGGGAAAAAATGCTGTGTATATTTTCCAACAATCAAATATTAACATTTGTGCTCTCGTGTTTGAAAATTTTACTAAAAATATTTATTAGAATGATTTTGTGTTCCTGTATTTGTGTGTTTTGGTAATGAGCTGACCTTTTAGAGATGGCGCATTTTTCCTTAGACTTGACCTCACAGTGAGCCAGCCTGGAGAATTCTGAGCTTCAGGAGTGGGGCTCCCTGCTCGTGGCAGTACCTGCTCTGGACACCAGGTGGCAGGAGCGTGGAACATCCCCAGGCCTCACGGGAGGTGGCTGAGCTGGGTGGGTTAGGCCTGGAGAGAGGTGGATCTCAGTCTGTACCCCAGTCCTGGTCGTGCAGCCCAGGACCCACGGGAACATGTCCCCACCCTTAGCCCAGAGTCTGTAATTAGTAACCACAGGGATTTGGGGTGCCCTCAGGCATGGCCTTCCACTAGTGTCCTGCTTGCCCTTTGCTCTGCACCCCCTCCTGCTTCTGAAGGTGCCTTCCACTTAATGCTCCTTCTGTCACCTGGGAACAAATGCAAATGACCCTGCCTGGTGCCTCCCACCAAACTAGAGGCAGGAGGGGGGCCCCTGTCGGCGAGTAGTTCTGTGCCCCTAAAGTGTGGGACCCTGTCCTGAGTGTCACACCTTCCTATCCAGCAAGATTACCCCATCTTCTGTCCCGTTAAGTGTCGTGGGAACCACAGATAGATGGTGGAGAGCTTGACTGCAAGGACAGTATGTGCCTAACAGCACACTTGACACCTGCTCCTTGGAGGCAGGCGTGAGTCGGGGAGCACCATCTGGCAATGCAGGTGGCTGCCAGTCAGAGCCTGGCAGTGGGACAAAGCTTGAGCAGAGCGTTTTGGGCTCTGCACATCTGCACGGTGTGGTGAGTCAGTTCCTCTGCAGTGTTAACAGGCAGAGACAGACAAAAATTCAGACTGCAAAGGGTTAGTCATCAAAACACCTAGAAACAATAAGTCCCTCCATGTAAGTTTTTAAAATTCTTTGAGCTATTTAGTCTACTCGGCAAATATTTATGGAGCCCCCTACTCTCCATACGCCCAGTGGTGGCGAAGGGCATAAAATGCAGCCCAGGAAGTTCACAGCGTACTAGGTGTCATCTACATGCCACAGGGTGTCCCTTCTAATTGCACTGCTGGGTGAGGTGACAGAGCAGTGCGCCTGCCACCACAGCCCTGTGTCAACACTCATCAGCCCCATCTTCCCAAGTCCTCGCGCGCGCAGTCCCTGTTCCCGGCCCTCCCCGCTGACTTGCTTCTGCCTCTTCTGTCTATTCTAGATGTTTCGTATAAATGGAGCCACTGATATGTAGTCTTATTGTCTTGCCTTTTTTCTCTTGGCATAAAGTGTTTAAGGTAGTTTAAGGGTCAAGTCTACCTGTAAAGAGTCAGGTATAACATTTGCGGATGACATGGTCTCTCACAATTTGATGTCAGACACAAGAGGAGCAATTCTGGGTGTTTTTGCGGGCCAGGGAGCAGGTGGGTGCTATGGACTGCTTTTTCTTTTTTTAAGGAAAGGTTCTGGCAGGAATGAAGGTGAGCAAAGGCAGGCAGGCAGGAAGATTGAGCAGGAGGAAGGACATTATTTAGTTGTTCATCTTGGCTTCACCGTCCTCCACATCCCCCCACAAACTCAACCCTTGGTCCCAGGACGTGAACCGGGATCCCTGGGAGGTATGCGGACTGCACCGTTGGGAAGGTGGCTGAACAAACCACTACTCCACTAGAGTGCACCAAGCTTTCCATTTTTCGTTTCCCAGCCTAAGTTATTTATAATCGTGACAGCATTTTAAAAGGCCACGGGCACTGCTACAACGACAGCTGGTGTCTCAGAGTGAGGCTGTGGCCTCCACTCCTGCGTTGCTCCCCTTTGACCTCAGCATGTCCTTGGCCTTGTAGCCTAAGGACTGAGCTGCTTTTCTGTGACTCTTCCTATAACAAAAGCTTCAGGATCTGGCATGGACACAGGCCTGGAACCTGTCCCAAGGGCAATACTTTTGGGACATCTGTTCTTGGGCATCTGGGGAAAGTGTAATTTGAAGACACAAGGCAGTGCCCCTTGGCTGACAGCAAATGCTACTAACTGTACACAGAAGCGTCTGCTTAGCAGTCTCCGTGTTCTCTTCCTGGCCTAATTGCTGACACTTCTCTGAATTTGCTAACAGTTCCTTTACAGCGCGATTCTTCAAAACAGAGTTGGCTTTTCTAAGATTTAATGGGGTGGTGGGAATGGCAAGTGTAAAGTGGGGGAGAAACATGACCTTTGAAACTAATGTGGCGGTTGGGGTTTGGTGCGGGTCATTGGCACTTTATCTCCTAATAACAGGTCTCTGATTCTGCCTCAGGACCCATTTGGGCTCAGCGTCCCTGTGGGAGGTAGCTGGTTCCAACAGAAGTAAAGGCATCAGTCATGCTGTCTGCAGAGCTGGGGCAGGGAACCCTGTTGGAAGTGACCCTCCAGGGAAGCCTTCCCTTGTCCTCGAGAAGTCGCTTTGGTCTTCAGAGTAGAACAACTTTAGAACCAACATGTCTTACCAAAGAGTAGTCCCTAATTAACTGTGAACTTTTCACATACAACTTGAAACCTGTGATGGCATTAAAGAGAAAAACCAAAATCAGGAATCCCTAGTCGGGACTTAAAACCAGGATAAAACCGTATCTTTATAATTGGTGTCGGGGTTTCTCCACTCTAGGACCAACAGCCGACTTGTCTCCCCCGCCCAGACACCCGGCGCCCCTACTCCATCCTTAGCAACATGGGTTCTCAGTCGGACACCACTGGGGGCGGTCCAGGTCTCTTTCCAGACCGTTCCTCCACTCGCCAGGCCGCTAGACGCAGGACGATCTGCTATCCCTCCCCGCCTCTCCCATCGCCTCCCAGGTTCTGGCCCCTTGGTGTTGGATGGCTGTCACACTGAGGGAAGTGACGCCCGCGGCACCCACTGGCCTCGACGCCCTCGCGGCGACGCCACCTGCCTTCCCGGTCGTCCCCGCGGCGGGGAAGGAGAGGGACGTCCCCTCCAACCCGGGTCGCACCCGCCACCAGCACGTCCCGCCAAAGCTGCGCCGCGCGCGAGTCCCCTCCTACCACTATCCAGCAGCTCGAGCTGCCAGGGCGCAGCGGGTGAACCGAACTCGGCCAATAGGAGGTGCCGGCGAGGCGAGGTCTAGCAGGCCTGCCAGGAGCGACCGCGGGCCCGCGTCGGGGCCAGGCGGCGCCGGCGCCCGGGCGTCCGGGATTGGCCACCTGATCACGTGGTGTGGACAGGTCGGGAACGCCCGGGACTGGGATTTTGTTGTTTTGATGAAGGCGTGGTTGTAGTCTCTCTCCTGTCGGAGGCGAGTTGGGACTCTTATTGGTTGCCATCACGGTCTTTGCAGGTGCCTGAGTCACTAAAACCGTGTGCCAGCTGGAGCTGGGCATTCTGTTGGCCCCTTGCGAAATAAACCTCAGAACCGAAGCAGATACTAATCAGAATGACAGGGATAAAACATTGCATAGTCTAAGCTTGCGTCTAAGTAAAAGTACTTGCGCTCCTAGCAATTCGACTCCCATTTCTCTGACTGGGGTTCACTTCCCATCATCCTCCTGACCCCAGAGATTTGAGGGGTGACCCAGTGGATGTGAGGGGGAGCAGGGGACTCTGGCTGCACTTGACAGTCCAGCCTCCTCCAAGGTGCTCAGTCACCCAACTCTGCACCTCCCAGCACATTTCTGCCCCCAAACGCCACCACAAGGGCCCAGCATGACTGGATGTGTTCCACACAGGGTCCACCCCTCCCCGCAGCTATTAGTGACATCCGTCCTGAAGGGCAGGGCACCAGGCTGGGGAGCGCCCACACCGCCAGGGACTGGGAGGAGTGGCGGGGTGGGGGCGGGGTGGAATGCTGGCTGGAGTGTCCTCTCTTCCTTCCTTCCTCGCCACACCACATCCTCCTCTCTCTTTTTAGTGCCTAGTCTATAAATGGGCTTCCTTAAAAAGTGGCTGATTACAGAACAGAGAGGGAAAGTGCAAGATGAGCTTGAAGCAGGTTATATTAGAAAGTAAAGTACTCAGGAAAGGAGGGAGGCATGGAAAAAGTCTTCCAGAGGGGCGCCTGGAGGGAGCACCTCAGGGCCCAGGCTGAAACAATCAGAGCAGCAAACTAAATAACAGTTCTCTTGGATTATAATTTACAGAATAACAGAAATATTCGGGAGTCCATGGTGGCACACCAGGAAATATCCTTGTTGTAGTGGTCATTTTTATTCATATAAAAATAACAACTCATTATGTTGCACATATAAAATTAACAGTCAATTATATTTCAATAAAAATAGTACGTAAGTGGGGGAGAAAGGATGGTTGTCCCTTGTGGAAAAATTCTAATTAATCGATGTAGTAGGGTTGAAGGAAGTAGAAAATCAACCCCAGGCAAATATCTCAGTAATCAATGTCAAAAGCAACACCTACTGATTGGTTCCAGGATTAGTGGGCAAAGTTTTGGGGAAGAAAAGGTTATTTGCATAGTTTCAAATATCTCAGGGACAAGTAGTCACTTCATCGGGAGAAACTTGGCTAACATACCTTAAACCAGCAATCAAGGTATTCAAGACACAATGACAGTCTGTCCCAGTGTGATGCTCTGAGAAGGTCACAAATCACTTTTGTGATTTTCTTGCAAAAATGCCCAATACTGATAAGACAAAACCAAATGCAGAGCATTCTGCAACATAACTAAGCAGTGCTTTTCAAAAGTGCCAAGCTCCCACAAGAAGGGAGCTCTGAGGAACTGTCCCTAATAGTCTTGGAGACATGGCAATCATGTGCAAACCCCTCAGTGGGCCATGAGGACAAGGATACCCATGGAAGGACATTAAATCTGATGAAAGTCTGTCATTTAGTTGACAGCAACCGTTTTGTTCCACGTGTTGAAACCTGATCCCCAGCGTGATGGTATCTGGAGGTGGGGCCCTTGGGTGGTGATTAGGTAATGCAGGTGGGGCCCTCTTGAATGGGGTTAGTGCCTTTATACAGGAGACCCCAAAGAGCTGTTGCCGCCCCTCCACCACGTAAGCCAGTTCTCACCAGACACAAAATCTGCTGGAGCCTTGATCTTGGACTTCCAAGCACTGGCACAGAGGGTATGTTTGTTGTTTAAACCCCCAGTTTGTGGTGACTTCTTACAGCATCCTACACAGACTAAGATGGCGCTGCGCCAGGATTAGCTCCTGGTAAGTGCACCACTGCTGTGTGAGATGCTGACATAAGAGAAGCTGGGCAGAGAGAACATGGGAACTCTGGACTATTTTTGCAAAATACAGGTGTGCTAAGGGAATTCAATGGGGACATTCAAGTCCAGGGCTGACCCAGGTCCTGGAATGGAGTAAACCAGTGCCCCTCCAGGATCCTCAGCTGCCCAGCCCGTGTCTTCTGGCTTGTTAAGTACAAACACACACCCTAGCAAGGTGAAGGGACAGTAAGGGGTGAGTCACAGGAAAGGGCGAGAGCAAGTCAGGACTGACAACAAAAGGCAGGTGCTGAGGGCCTCATCCGGTGAGCTTACCCATCTTCCTGCTCCCTCCACTTATTGTAATTTTTTTTTTTTTTTTTTAAGGAAAGATTCAGGTAGGCAGGGCAGTGAGCAGGCAGGCAGGCAGGAAGAGAAAGAAGGAAGAAGCATTTCATTTAGTTTACTTAGCTGTTCGTCTTGGTTGTTCATCCTGACCCAGGATCATGAACCTAATCCCTGGGATGCTTGTGAACCGGAGGCAGTGAACCCAACCACTAGGCCTCCAGGGCACACCCACTTATTTCAATTTTGTGCTTTTTGGGAAAAATGCAGGCAGGAATGAAGGCAAGCAGGCAGATATGAAAAGAGAGGAGGAAGAGGCATTTATTTTATTTAGCTGTTCATCTTGACCACTCCCCACAACCCCCCAGCCCTGGGACTTGAACTCACGTCCCTAGGACATGTGGACTGCACCCAAATGCTATACCTCTAGGGGGTGCCTATTGCAATTTGATCATGTGTCTCCATTTTCCTCCATTTGCTATTTAAAATCTCCCTTCCTTTACATGAATTTACATGCCATGAAATCGTCCCATTTTTAGTACATTTTCACGGGTTTTGACAAATATCCACATATGCATTGTGGTCACCACAGTCAAGATGGCAAGACCTTACCATTGCTCCTCAAAGCCGCCTTGTCCTTCCTGGCATGTGGCCCATGTCCTCAAACTCTGGTTTCTCTAACGCCCTTCTTATTCCAGGACTGCGTCCTCTGCATGGTAGATTCTTCTTTGCTGATGTCCTCTTTCCCCTCTTCCCTGAGGATCTGAGTAGAAGATTTTCAGTCCCTTGCTCCTGTGTGAGTGGTAGCTCCCTGGGCCTTGGCCTCCCTTCCATGCTGGTTCCCCAACGTCTCTCCTTCAAGGACAGAGAACTTGCTTTTCCAGGTAACTCATTTCCTGCAGAGCCTCTCCCCTAAGTAGAAATGTTAAGGGCTTGTTTGGGAGGAGTGGGAGGAGGCTGTGGATGGGGTGGGGTGGGGGGTGTAGCTGTGGGGGGAGGGCTGTGAGGGTTGGAAGAGGACCTGGACCTACTTAAGCCTCAAGCCCCAAGCCCTTGACTCCATTTCTTTGGCAAAGAGTCTGTGACGTGCCCACCACAGTCTCTCTGTGGTGCGTGTGGGAGAAGCAGCTGTCCTGGGTGGCAGCTGCACCCAACACCACCCCCATCAGAGCTGCCTGCCTACGTGCTCAGGACGGCCTCTCCCTTCCCCTCCCCTCCCCTCTGTCTTGTTCCCCACTGAAGTCACAGTGGCTTCAGTGAGAGGGCACTGGCCTCTGCATGGATGCCTGGTTTTCGTGTCTGGACATGGAACAAAGTCCATGCATGTTGTTGGATGGACAAGCAGGTTATAAAGTTCAACCAGAGTGTCCCTTTCATAAGGGTGAATGCTACATACAGAGAAGTGAAAGGAGGGACCCGAAAAATGTTTACAGGAGTTACTCTGGGGTGAGGGTATTAAAGTGATCTGCATTTTACATTGCATTTTTAAAACACGTCTATGTTTTTTTTCAACTTGGTTTGTGAGTGTGCAGTTTGCAGAGTGACTCAAGCCTCAGGCTGTGGCATCATGGTCTGGGCTCTGGGTGTGCCCACTTCTGGCTGGTGTCCCTCTGACAAAGGTGCCCTGACAGTAGGTGGCCAGCAGGACAGGAACCCCAGGGGAGGCCAGGCTGGTCACAAGCAGAACCCAGATCCCCTCAAAGGTTGGCTGCTGTTATTCTGCTAGTTTCATGACACAGCCGGGCGCGCCCTTGCAGAGCAGTTGTTAGATCCACCGCCTCTGGCTGAGTGCAGTGTATGTACAGCCCAGGGACCTGAGTTCACATCTGGGATGGGACCCTGGGAAAACAAGATGAACAACTAAATAAATTTAAAAAAATAAATGCTTCTTCCTCCTCTCCCTACTTGCCTGCTTACTCACCTTTATTCCTGCCTGAAACTTTCCTTTGAAAAATAAAATAAACAGTAAACAATTGAGGTGCTTACCTGAGACTTGGAGTCACCCTCAGGCTGCATACCTGCAAAGGCAGGTATCTGGGCCAATTCCCTGTTCGGGCAAAGTGATGGCTGGGGCCACCTGGGTACTGGAGAGTTCTGCCCAGAGCGTGTCTTTGATCTGAGAAGAGTCAGCGTGAATGTTTTCTGCGCCACCGCCTGGCCGGTCGTTGACTGAGCCCCTCAAGAAGGATCCCACGACTCTGGGGGTGCGTCACCACCAGCACAGGCAGGGACCTCCCACCGTGGACACCTCCATCTCGCGTGTGCTCCGTCAGGCTTGTCTCTGAGCTCCCTCCCAGCCTCCAGCCCATCTCCACCAGTCACACGCAGCTTCCTCTGAAACACGGTGTTTGTCCCGCAAGCATCCTATCCAGGACCTGCAAGAGGAGGTGCTCCAGCCTGAGTGTCCTGTGAGTGCCAGCGGTTTCTCCAGAGGACGAGGTGGCCGATCACCACAGAGCAGTGCCCCTCCTATCAGGGCACCTGGGACAGGTGACCTTTTCTCACGTGCAGAGACCCTGGGACCACTCGCTCGCATGTCCACCCACCTGGGTGGCCAGTGGTGCCTGGCGCGCTGACATGCATTCAGGTTCTTGATGCTGCATCCACAGAGCAGGCAACATGGTGGGGGCTGTGCTCTTATCGCCCCACTGTGGAAAGCTCCCCTCTAGTTACCTAATCAGTCACAGCATATCCTGTCCTCACAGTTAGTCTTCAGACTAGGCCCCCGTAATCGCACCTGACCCCCACGCCTACCCAGGTCTGGCTTGGCTCTGGCCTGGGAAGCCTGACCCCCAAGAATTGTCCGGGGATGCAAGAAGTCTGGTGCTTTAGGCTGGGGTCCAGAATCACCACGGGAGCCCCATGGTGAGCCACCATGGGAGCAGTGCGGAGTGTGGCGGTTATGAGTCACCACGGATGTGACAGAGAGACATTGACAGAGACCCTCACAGAGAGACAGAGGGACAGGGAAGGGAGGCCATTCTTCCCAGCAGAAAAATGAGCATGTAGGTGGAGATTTAGACCATATCTTGTTTAGGTTTCTTTCTCTTTAGAATGCGAACGGTTTTGTTTCGCACGAGCCTCAGTGGGAGATGGACAGGCAGCAGGTGGGTCCCTGGAGCCTGAGAAGGGCAGTTGTGGTCTTACCGGGAGCACAGGTCTCCCCAGTGCTGACAAAAGTAACGGTCTCTGCGTGAGATCATCCTGATGGGGTGGCCCTGAATCCCATGACTGTGACCTGGGAGAAGGAGGAAGACAAACAGGGAGACACGATATGGTGACACCAGGCGACCTGTTCCCCTGGGACTACTCCAATCATGGGGTGAAGCCACCGGGACTGCACCACGAGGTACAGGAGCAGCAGCAGGTGGCCCTAAGCCTGGCGCTGCTCCAGCCGCGTCTGTCTCCTGATCACCCGGGCTCTGGCCCGCCTCCCCTGGCACCTAACCGCGGCCACGGCTTGGGTGTCTATCGAGCAGTCTTCTTGCCCTCCCTGGGGAGTCAGGTTCTGTTCACAAGGCACCCGCCTCAAGGGCAAGAGCCCCTCCCTACTGGCCTCAGTTTCCCTCATTGCAAAACAGCAAAACTGGTCAGCCCCCAGCAGGGGCCACACCCTCTCTCCACCCCCACTCTCTGGGCAGGGCCTCCAGTGCCAGGTGGGTGGCACCAGAACATCCACCTGCTCAAGTGAGAGGCGGGCAGAGGGTCCTGAGGGATGGGAGACCCAATGCCACAGCCCTCCAGACACAGGTGCAAGGGCTCCGAGATCTCATTCAAGGACCATCCAAGCTACTGTTCTTGAAAATAATAAAATAGTCACGTAGCTAGACTGGTCTAGACAGAAAGGTGAGGCCTGGCTAACAAACCAAAGCCAGCACCTCAGACACATGTCCACTGAGGCCAGTGGGCGGGGAGCTGCGGCAGTGACCCAAATGTCCCTCGATCTGCCTGTGAGTCCTTGGCTGAGTCCCAGCCCTGCATGTGCCTCAGGCAGTGCAGCTCACCACAAATGGGGACACAGGTGACCATGGTTGCTGAGAAAAGAGCGTCTCCAAAGCCACAAGCGGGACCTTCTAGAAAAGCTCAAACCCTGGGATCAGGAAACAGTGAGGGGGCAGGGATCCAGGAAGGTCGGGGGTGAACACTTTGAAAGGATGAACGTATTACATGTAAATCATGCTTCAGTCACCAGCCAGAGGGCACACTCTTTGCCATACAGGGTGGTCCCCACCACACTTCTCCCCGACATGTCTTTTCTAGACTCACCAAAGAGCCCACCCCAGGACGCTAGGAGTGCCAGGGTCATCTGGGAGCTGGGCTCAGCACCAGGGTGGCCCCTCTCAGGTGAGGCGACAATGGCACACCCCAGGCTGCCCGTCCTGCCCTCTCCTGCTCGGCACAGGGAGGGTGGGCTCCATGCTGTAGCTCTGTGGAAGCAACAGGCTGTGACTGACTGTCCAGGCACAGGCTGCCGACATGACCTTGGTGGCCTCAGTCCTTGGGGCCACCACTGAGGACAGTAAGGGTTCTCCTTTTCCACTCCTCATACCCTTCATTGTTTTATTTACACTCCAGGGTTAAGACACTGACAAACTCGGGTTGAAGGAAAAAGTTGTTGTATTTTGTGGAGACAATTGTAGCACAAATTTTGGCAGTTTCAAAAAAAAATAAAAAAGCCAAGAATGACATCTTTTGCTGATTAAAAACCAAATCAGGAAGGAACCTTGCTGGTATTGGCGCAGGGCACATGCATAACTGCCCCAGATCCCCTCCAGTATTATTATCCTCTGGTGTATTACTGTCCGTGGAAAAGCACTTCCTGTGAGAACTTCCACTCGTGCCCCATCTGTGAACACAGCTGAAGGAATTCTGTGCTGTAGTTACAACATGATCACACCGGAGTTTTGGCAATGCTGTCAGTTGTTGAAAGAATTCTTTACAGCTTTGATGGCTCAAATCCTACGTTTGGAATGTCATAAATTAAAACTAGGGAGAGAGAGAGAACTACAACAAACAACAATGGTCTCTTAGCATGGGGAACAAAAAGGCAAATCAAAGGGTATGGGGAGGGGTGGGGGAAAATGAGGTAAAGGGGATTTATTGTAAATGAAAGGGAAAAAGGGGAAATATTGGTAAGTCTATTGTGCTCTCTATAAATGTAAGTTTGCTATTATGTGTATCTCAAAACAAGTTAATGTCAAAATGCAATATCCCTTCAATTAAAAAAAAATCCTACATTTGTTCCCAAGAACACTGCCCAAGAATCACAATCCCAAGATTGTGATTATGGTGAAATATATTGATGGTTTGTACCTGAATGACTTGGCCTTTTCAACAGTGATTTTGGTCATGGAGAAGGGTAATGCCAATGCAGCAGACAATCCATCTAGAAATGCAAATGCTAATTATCAATTTTGGAGAACGAAAAAAGGGTGAATTGGTACCTCTGGAAGTAAAGGTTTTGCTGAGAAAACTTGAAGATATGGTGAAAACGTAGAAAAAGGGAAGAAACGATTTAAACATTTTTATGAAAGATGTCTTTTATGCCCAGACCTCTGGAAAGAAAGCTTTGGACAGGTAGGAATTCTGTGTGGTTAATTCTGGAGACACATCTTGGGCCAATGTGGGCAACTACAGTTAAGATTAACCTAAAGACTGTTAAGCAGGTACCAAACATTGATCAATTATTTGAGGAGACTGTTATGACAAACAGCTTCTAAGGCACTAATTTGAGCAACACTAAGCTTTAACTACAAAAAAAGGGGCAAGATTTTTTTTTTGTTCATTGCAAAGAAAGACACTTATTAGTAAAAAATCATACTGCTGTGGTAGGAACACTCTTTGTCTTCCTGGTACCCCTGCACCAGCTGAGTAAGTGTTTTCTGTGATAATATCTGGTCAGAAGACAGGGGGAACGTGCTAAAAGCAGGGGTTATTCTGATGACTAAAATAAATTTCCCTGTAAGCTGCTCAGAGTTTGATGACAAAATCAAAAATTTTGAATTTTCATAATTTCTCAGAAAAGCAGTATTTTTTGTTATTTAAAGGAAAGGTGCGGCAGGAATGGAAGTAAGCAATCAGGCAAGAAGAGGGAGGAGGAAGAAGCACTTTGCTTTATTTTCATTTAGTTGCTCATTTTGGTTGTTTCTGCCAGTCCCGGGACATGGATCTGGGAAGTCGGGACCTATGTGGACTGTGTCCAAGCCTACTCCACCAGGGCGTACCATGTTTTATTACTTAGTTGTTCACATTGGTTGTTTCCTCCCGGACCCGGGGCTCGAACCCAGGGGTAGGTGCACTCCTTCAGAGGCAGGCGCCACCCAAGTCAGGAGAGGCGCCCAGCAATGGGGAGCAGCCTGAAACCGGGACTCTCCCTGACGTGGGGTGGGCGGGGTTCTCTAGTAGATGGGGGGGTCCTCCCCTGATGGGTCCTTCCTGAGATAGGGACCTCCTCTGCTGGGGTTCTCCATGAGAGAAGAGACCTTCCTGATGTTGGGGCCATCCCGAAATGGGGGTACTATCCGTCCTCTGAGTTGCGAGCCCCTGCACACCAGACGCTTGCGCGCACCTCTGGGTCCTCTTTCCCGACTCCACCCCGCAGCGCGCGTGCGCCGCCTCCAGCCGCTCCCTGACCCGGTCTCAGCTAGCGATTGGCAGGGCTCCCGGCAGGCTGCCTCGCATTGGTCAAATAGCTTCAGGGAGCGCGCTCTGAATTGGTGAACATCAGCGTTTGTCCCGCCTTCGCCCCCGGGCGCGGTGCGTGATTGGCTGGCGTCCGCGCGGTCTCCTCGGGGACAAGCCGGGGCGGTGCGGGCGAGGCCTCGGGTGGCGTCGGCGCGCGGCAGGTGAGCAGCGAGCGGTTTGGTATAGGGGTCGGGCTTGGGGTCGGTGAGGGGTGCGGGGCATGGTGAGGAGACAGTGAGTGTTGAACTCTGCGCACCTCATAGCGGCCGGGGGCGCGGGCTCAGGCGACGAAGACGAGCCGAGCTGCGGGGCCTGCCTGGGCCGCAACGGTCGCCGCCCCCGGCTCGCGCCCCCTCCTCAGCACAGGAGCCCCCGCCCAGGCCCTCGTCGCTTTCTCAGCACTGGGGCCCCCGGCCTGCGCCCCTACCTCGACATGGGGGCCGCCGGCCCGCGCCCTTACTCAGCGCGGGGACCCCAGCCCCCGGCCTGCGCCCCTTTAGCACGACTCCCGACCCCCACCCCTTCCGGTTCCTCGGCACCGAGACCCCTGGCCCCTGTCGCCTCCACGGCCCCGGGACCTCCGGCCTATGACAGGCCTAGGTGGGCTCCCGGGACGTCAGGCAGCCCAGCAGGTGGCCGCTGGGGGGCGGGGCCAGATTCCAGGTGTACGGCCCGGCCCCGCAGGTGTAGCCCTGGAGACCCGGCCCATTTGGCGCAGTTCCAAACCCTAGTGGGCTCGACCCAGCGTCAGAACTAGTGTCTGCAACCTCAGATTATTTTCTGTGACGGTTTCATTTTCTCTTGTGTGCTCTGGAAGTCCTATTGTTTGGACATTGAACCTCTTGGACTGATTTGGGCTTTTTTTTTTTTTTTTAAACCTGTATCTCTTCTGTCTTTTGTCGTTGTTCCACTCTCAGGTGATTTTTCTCAATCTTTTCTTCCAACTCCACTACTTAGCTTTTTGTGTGTGTGTGTGTGTGTGGCCTTATTTTAAATTTCCCAAAGTTTTTTTTGTTTTTCCTCCGAAGTTGAGCAGTGCCTTCTTAGTTCTCAAGTCAGTGGGCATGCCTCCACCTCCCCCAGGCCTCCTTTTTAGTGACAGTGGGGGGTCTGTGCCCCAGTGGGAGCCCAGGGCTTTCTAGTCTGCCCGGGGCCTCCACTCGCAGGTCGCAGGTGGGGCAGTGTTTGTGAACCAAGGCCCTTAGTAAGGAAGGCCTCATGGGCTCCACATTCCGGTATCTTCTGGTCGAGAGCCACTGGTTCTACATTCTCCTTGTTGGAGGGGAGAGCAGGAAGGGGGTCAGTGCTTCTTCCCTTTTGTTTTAATTGTGTAAAGTACACAACATAAAATTTACCTTTCTAACCTGCATAGTTCAGTGGGATGAAGTACCTTCACAGCACTGTGCATCCCTGTCTAGTTCAGCTCTTTTATTACCCATCCTAAATGGAAACCCCCATATCCATGAGCCCTCACTCTCCATTATCCACTGCCCCAGCTCCTGGCAGCCACTACTGTACTCATGGATTTGCCAGGTCTGAATCTTTTATGTAAGTGAATTCTAACAATATATGGTCTCATTCACTGAGCATCACGTTTTTCAAGGTTCATCGTGTTGGAGCGTACGTCGGTGTTTCATCCCTTTTTATGGCTGAATGATGTCCATGCTGTGCCTGTGACACAATCGCTTATCTGTTCATCTGTGAACGGACATTTGAATTATTTCCACTCTATGCTTGTTATGAATAGTGCTGCTGTGAACATGTGTGTGCATGTTTTTGTCTGACACCTGTTCTCCGTTCTTTAGGTTTGTATCTAGGAGGGGAATTGTAGGGTCAGATGGTAATCAAGATTTGACTTACAGAACCAGCACGTTTTTCCACCCTGGGTACCCCATTTTACATTCTCAGCAATGTGCATGAGGGTTCCAGTTTCTCTGTCTTTTCTAACACTTTTTTTTTTTTTTAAAGGAAAGGTGCAGTCACAAGTGAAGATGAGTAGGCAGGCAGGAAGAGAGAGGAGGAAGAAGTATTTTGTTTAGCTGTTCATCTTGGTTGTTTGCCCAGGCCCCAGGCTGTGAACTTGGGTCCTTAAAATGTATGTGGACTACACTTGGCCGAGGCAGTGGGCCCAACCACTACTCCATCAGGATATGCCATCATCGTTATGTTTTAATGACCATCGTAGCAGCTGTGAAGTGATCATCTTGTTTTCATTTATGTTTTCTTTATGATGAAGGACATTGAACATCTTTTTAGGTGCTCCAGGTGTGTTTCTCTGGAGAAATATTCAAGCCCTTTGCTCATTTTTAAATTGGGTGGTTTGTCTTTCGTTGCCTTGTGAGAGTTCTTTGTGTGTTTTGGACACTGGACCCTTAGCAGACATGTGATGTGTGTGTCCTCCCACTCTGGGCTGTCTCCTCACTGTCTCCAGGTTGTCCATTCCTCAAAACTTCTAATTTTGATGAAGTCCAACTTGTCTTTCATTGATCGTGATTTTGGCGTCATTGTTTCTAAGAAACCGTTGCCAAATCCAAGGTTGTGAAAAACCCTATGCTTGTATCTAAGAATGTTCCAGTTTTAGGCCTCATGTCTAAGTGGTCATGTTTAGGTCTTAGGTGCATTTTGAGTTCATTTTGTGCATCTGCGAGGGAAAGGCTCTGCTTTATGCTGCGCTGTGGCTCCAGTCGTCTGTGCCACGGACTGGTCTGCCCCTGCTGAGCGCTCTTGGCTCCCAGTGAGAAGTATGCTGAGCATCATTGCTTGGGGCTGGCTTCTGGACCCAGTTCCCTGCTGGTAGGTGTCTGTCCTTATCCCAGTAACATGTGGTTTGTAGTATTTTTGCCGCTGTGATGCGTGAGTACTACAAGTTTTTTTTTGTGGAATTGTTGACTGGGCTCCATCATGGTTACTGCTTTGCCTTGTCTGCAGAAAGGCCTTAGGGGTGTTGACAGAACTTGCACAAAGTCTGCGGCTATTTGGGGGAGTATTGCTATGGTAGCAGTGTTGTGTGTCAGCCTGTGAGTAGATGTCTTTCCTGCCACTGAGGCGTTTTCTTTCTTTCAGCAGTGTTTTATAGTGTCAGGTGTACCAGTCCTGCATTTAAGTTATTTCTAAGTGTATTTTTTGGTACTTTCACAATGTTTTTTGAAGGAAAGATGCAGGCAGGAATGAGGGTGAGTAGGTGGGCAGGCAGGCAGAGGGAGGAGGAGGAAGCGTCTGCTGTCTTTAGTAGTTGTTCCCATCGGTTGTCCCTCCTGGCCCCATGTTGTGAACCTGGATCCTTGGGCTGTTGCTCAGCAACTTAGCCGCAAAGCCACTGGGGTGCCCTTGATGCTGTTTTCAGAGGGATTATTTCTTAATTTCATTTTCAGATTGTTCATCGTCAGTGTGTAGAAATACAACTGATTTTTATGTGTATCCTACAACTTTCCTCAAGTTGTTCATTAGCTCTTTTTTTGTATGAATTCTTTAGGATTTTCTTTTCCTTTTTTTTTTAAGGAAAGGTACAGGCAGGAATGAAGGCAAGTAGGCAAGCAGCAAGAGGAGAGAGGCGGAAGAAACACTTTATTTTTATTTTATTTAGTTGTTCACACTAGTTTTATGCCAAACCTGGGACTTGAACTCGGGGTTATGTTGCCTGCATCCTTCGGAGGAGATTGACCTAACTGCTACTCCACTGGGACATGTCCCTCCAGATTTCTTGCTATCTTTTCTCCCTTTCTTTCTATTCTTGTGGATGTATGCCTTTAAAAAAAAGATGTTTCTAAGTGGAGTGTTGAAGAAATGGAAGCTAATATCTATGTTTACTGCGCCATTTTAATTTTATCTAGAACTTCTTGGGTGACCCATTTTCAAAGAATGCTGGTATTTGATGAAGTTTCTGCTCATAACCATGGGTCCCTGGTCTCAAATTCCTGACAATCAGGTGGTCTCTAGATTCTGAGAAAGAAGCTAATTTGAATTTGCTTGCAAATAAAGGCCAGGCAACATTTTTGGTAGGAAAAGTGATGAAATAGGCTGCAACCATCCTTCTGCATTGCAACTCTTACCCTTCCCCAAATGTTTCAAGGTCAGGTAGACCCATAGACCCACTGCTGATTGGGGCTAAGTGGCTCTGAACACGCACATTGAGTTCACTGGGCAGCGATGGTGGCCAGACACCAGCGGACCGTACCTACCTTGCCGCTGCTGAGAAGGCCAGTAGTAGTCAGCTGATCGAAAACACTCTCTTTTTTCCTTCCCCTCAATTTCTAAATTTGGAACTCATTGCTATTGTGAACTGCTTATCCCTCTTGATTTTCAGATAGAGGAAACTAGACCTGCTTGAAACTGGTTACCTCCGCTGGGCCAAAGTAGACCAGGATTGGCAGGCAGCACAGGCCGAGATGCTGCTGCTCAAGGAGTGCAGTTCGGCGTGTCTGCATCCACAGCTGCAGCTCCTCGCTGTGCGCCCTCACTAGCTGGCCTTGCGGGCGTCTGGGACTTAGTGATTTTCCACTTAGTCACATGGGACACCCAGTGAGAGTCTGCCTGTGAATGTTAGTTTAGGAGACTTAACTATGTGGTAGTAGATACTTTTTGACATTTTTGTGTAGACTAAAACTACAGGTCCCAGACAACAATTGTAAAAATGATCTGGTCTGGATCAGAACTGAGTGGGGATCCAGTCTGGATCAGAGCTGAGTGGGAATCCAGTCTGGATCAGAGCTGAGTGGGAATCCAGTCTGGATCAGAACTGAGTAGGAATCCAGTCTGGATCAGATCCCAGTAGAATGCAGTGTAGATGAGAGAGCCCAGTGGGGATCCATTCTGGGTCAGACCAGTGGGGAGTGTGAGGTTCTGCATAGACATGTGCAGCTTGGAAACAAAGCAGTGCTTTGCCTGGCTGCTTTATTCTTAGTCTTTCTATTTATTTTGTTTGATCTTTAATTTGTATTATTGGACGATGTGCGCTATATATAGAATGTGAAAAACAGATCCACTTAGTAACTTGCTATTTATGCTACAAACCTTTCAGTACTGGAAAGTCCTCACTTTACTGGGACTTCACATTCAGGAGGACAGCTTTAAATGACCAATCTGGAAATGGTTGGATTACTGTTAATAGTACAACTAAGTCCCATGGTCAGTGTTCCTACTTGTTTTTCCCTGTTGGAGATGGAAATGAAGCAGCTGGCATGCACCTGAGTAACTGAGGGAATATGACAACTGTTGAGTCTCCTGGAAAGAGCCAGGCCCCAGAATGTCTGCCCTTGCTGTTTTCCTGAGTCCCAGCACCAGGGAGCGGCTTCTCTGGCACAGAGGTGCGGGCGTGACGGGAACTTGGTGTTTCAGTGAAATGCATAACCAGGGGGAAGTGGAGCAGCGGCCCACGGCTCTAATAGGCACCTACAGAGGCTCGGTCGTCCCCGGCGAGGTTTGGTTCCACCCTCAGTTCAGAGACTAGTTGGAGAGGAAGAAAACGATGACAGTGTCTGATAAGTGATGAATGAACTAAAATTGACAACTGGTTGATGTGGTGTTGGGAGCCTATTCCCAGAGGTGGTGTCTCAGCTGAACCCCAAGAGTGAACAAAATGTAGCAGGGATTGTGGGTGGAATGAGTCAGGAATCAGGTATGTCCTGGGCTAGAGGAGCACAGACGTAGCATACAGATCGGGAGGGTGGGTCCCTGGCCCCAGGTCCTCAGGGACACGGAGGGGACCAGTGGGAGAAGTGGGGCCCGTGCTCAGTCTCTTGGGTCTCATCTGTAGACCAAGGAGCTATGGTGGCATCTGCAGGGAGGAAGCTGCTCAGATCTCCATGTCGATTGACTGTTCTGGTGGATTCCTGGGTTGAGTGGCCAGGACAGGGGAGAGGGAAACTGCAGGGCATTGCAGGAAGCCAGCAAGAGGAGTGCAGCAGGGGTGAGGGGTGAGAGCAGGGCTGAGGGGAGCAGGGTAGAGCGATCACCCCTGAAGAAGGCACTGTCACCGAGCACCTGAGGGAAGTTGGCTCCATGATATGGGTTGTGCATGTGGACGAGGGGGCGGGAATGGCCAGAAGTCAGGCTGCTTCGCTGCATACGGAGTGATCACTGATGACTCGATAAATTGAAGATACAGATGACATGAAATCCCATTGGCACTTGGTTGTGTTCTCACCGTAGGGGAGAGTTAGGAACACTGACCGGCTGCCAAGTCACCATAAGCAGGTGGTGACAGACAGGGACATCCCACAGACACAGTACATGTAAGGTCCATAACCTGTGAACAGTGAGAAAAGGTGACTCTCCTAGCAGGTTAGAAATACAGGAGGAGCAGCAGCTGGGTCAAAGGTGGGGAGCCCGTACAGCCCTGTGCTTGTAGGCAGTCCTGTAGAAACACCAGTATCTGCCTTTTGAAACTGCCCGCTACACCACTTTTCATTTAGGAACTTTTCACTAACTGAAATAAACTTGGAGATGATTGCTTCTTTCACAACAAAAGGCAAAAAACACAGAGCAAGCCATCGCAGTGGCCGTGCACATCCAACAGCTGGCAGCCTACTGAGCTCCTTACCCACCTTCCTGCAGGCGGCATGCGCCTCAGGTTTACTCTCTGTAGTGTAGTTTCAGGTTTTATGTGCTACTTCGTGGGTTAACTTTGGATCTAAGATTACTAAAAAATGTTTCCATATAAGGAATGACAGTTGAGTCCTCACTTTATGCCATTTCAGCTTAAGAAAGGTGTCATGGAGTGTCGTGTCTGGGGTGGCAGGCAGTGACATAGAGCACCGTGCCCGGGGTGGTGGGCAGGCGGTGCGGATGAGCAGATTTGAGGGTTTGTGTCTCCAGCTGGGAAGCAGATGCAACCACACATGGTTGTGCTTCCTGTCTGCTGAGGGAACGACCTTTCCAGTCACAGGTACAAGGCACTTTGACTTGGCTTTTGCTGGAAATACTGGGCTGAATGTCAAGATAATTATCACTGCCAGAGGAAGTGGGGCCTTATTGGGCGAGAGCCCTTACCTGGGAGAGATAGGAGGATGTGATGATACAGCTTCACATAGAAATAATTACTTTCTCTGCAACTCACCTGTTTTCCTGTGTAAACAAACCCAGTAGCCTACATCTCTTCCTGTTTCATTGTTTCCAAAAACAGTAGAGAAACAGCACATCTTGGCAAGAAGGACCTTTCAGTCGACCAACGCTGTGCCTGGCGTCTCCCTGCGCAGCTGGGCGGGTCTGAGCGTCAGCCCGCTTCTAACATGACAGCGAGTGCCTCACGCTCTCGAGTCTCGCGCCCAGTAAGTGGAAGAGGCTTCGTTGAACCCCACATGCTTCACACGTGAAGAGCAAGTGTTGTTTCTTTTGAAAATAATACTTCCAGGGTTGTTTGAATTACAAAACTAATAACCAACCTACTTTTTAAAAATAAGTTTGAACCATTTGAAAGTGAATAAGGGAAAAACAGAAGTCGCATTCTCTAGAATTTACCACTAAATTTAGAGCCGTACTTTTCTGGAAGTTCAAATGTTCAAATGTGTCTGCAACATGTAGTGACCCAGAAGCACTTTCAGGTGTTTCAGGTTGTGCCGTTTGTTTCTGATCCACTCTTTTAAGCAATCAGTTCATCTTAAGGGTTCTCAATCACTCATTAGAAATCACAGTTTTTAGAAACAAAACTAATACTGATTTTCTTTCTTCCTTAAAGTAAAAATAGAGCTGCATTATCAATCCCTGTATATTATGTTGTAAAGGTAATTTACTACATTGAACATATTTGGAAAATATTCATTTCTAACCCAGTTTATACTTCTTAAGTCTATAGGCACAGATACTGTTTTTTAAATTAGAATCTACATTTATTAGAACAAGATTTAAGATCCAAGCAAAATAATTATGTTAAGATTTAGTGCTAATTTTTCAGGGGCGCCTGAGGATTTTAACTTAGAAGTGATTCTTTGCAACGAACGTAATCGTGAAATGCCTGGTTGCAGTGGGCTGCCCTTTGAGAACCAGCCTGGGTGAGTATGGATTGGTGGGGGTGGAGCTTGGGTAAGATGGCACCACGCAGGCACGCTAATGTCTCCAGTGCCTCTCTGGAAGGCTCCTGAGGGACCGCTGGTCTGCCGCTGGCTGGACCTGCAGACAAGGGTGCTGTGGGCCTTCCACATGCAGTGGAGCCCTGTACCAGGTCCAGAAGGCCTGAGGCTCCGGCCAGGTCATGTCAAACTGGCTAGAGCTGGGGCCCGCGTCCGCTTGCCACTCACTGTGGGCAGCTGCAACGAGAGCCTTCCGGGCTTAGAGAAGCCCCAGTTGGATGTGAGAGATGAGACTGGTTGACAGGTTGAAACTGAGGATCTCTGCTGGAAAGCCTGTTCAGCTGGGCTCATCTTGGTCTCTGTGTGTCCTGAGTGACTGAACCCGCTCAAAGGAAATTGATGGGTGCCATGCTGGTCTATAAACAATGATTTTGGAGCAAATCCCAATTGCTTTCTATATTTTTTAATAAAAAATAATTATTAGGTAATAAGTTTTATGGTTTATAGTGATGACAGGAAGCATGCTCCTATTTTTAAAGTTTGATTTTTTCCAATTTTTCTTCGAAACTGGTATTTCCTTTAAAAATGCTGTGCACTAATCTTAATTCAAAACCATACACTTGTGCCATTTGCTTAAAGCCCTGTTCTCAACCTGGTATGACTTGTAACTTTGGAGATTGAGACCTGCTTTCTAGGTTGTTTATTAGATTAGCTCTGACATTTGAAGTAGTTAAGGATACAAGTTATATGTGGTTGGAGACCTGAAATCCACTCAGGAATAAAAACAGAGCTTTGGATTTCATCTAGTGACAGATATAAATAGTTTAATGTAACATAAGAGGAATCCTAACTATTTTTAGAACTGAGAGGACTGTGTATTTGTAAGATACCTGATACCTTAGGCTTGAGACCAGTTTGCACCTAACAGACACGCTTGGCCTGTCATCTTCACACTTTCCCCCAGTCCTGGGAGGACCGCTCTTGTGAGGCTGCCTGGGGTCTTCTTCGGTGCTGATCAGTGGTTCTTTGATAGACCTTTATTGCAGAGAGAACACTAACTTTCCTTTGAAGTTGTGTAAAGGTCTGTATTAAACCTGGTGGAGTTAGTGTATCTCCTTGATTGGAAGAACCAGGTTGAAAAATTGGTTACAACTGCCTGGTGCTTCTGACGGAAGTCAGGACACTGTTATCCAGCAGAAATCTACTCTTGTGGAACAGAGAGAAACCTAACAAACTCCGGGGCTGATAAAACAAAAATCACCCTTTGCCTATAAAGCAGATCAGTGATGAGAAGGGAAGGCGAGGGGAGCAGATGGGGCGCAGGCTCAGTGGTGTGGTAAAGCGTAGAGTGGACTAGCTGTGAGCTCCTTGCAGTTGCGCAGATGTGGCCACGGCAGTGCACCCCTGAAACCTCCGTGCTGTCTTCATAAATGAAGTGTATCTCGCTTAGGTGGATAAAAATGTGATAGCATGTTAAAGTAGCTTCTTAAAGTAAAAGGGCTGAGTTAAGCTGCAAGTCCCCCCTACCTAGTAGCTGCTCTCCGCGGCTGAGCCGGAAGTCCTGCTAAGGCAGCCAGACTGGGTTCTGAGCCCAAATCCGCCAGCCCTGTCTTTGCCTGGATGCGTTCATGTCTCCATAACATAGTCTTGGTCTTTGGATTGGTGCCGACCTGCTTGGCTTCCTGACGTCTGCTGTTGCCTTGTTTATAATATGATTTCTGGAAACCCGTGCAAGAAGTGTTCAGTCGCTCTGCTGCTGGAAGTTGGTGGAGGTCACTTACCAGTTGTAGCAGCTTAACGTGGGGTGCACAGATGGTCAGTAAGCAGGTATTGTACAGTGAAATCATGTGAAAGATCTCTGTGGAAAACATTAGTCTTTAGGCACACTAAGGACCAATAATGGGTAATAATTCTGTTACCCAGTCCAGCATCTCTAGTTGCCTAGTAAGTTCTTCCTAAATAAACAGCCTTTATTACACGGTGCTGGGGTGTGGTTCTAGACCGGTGGATGTCGGACGGGCAGGAGGCTTGCAGCCTTGATTTCTGCTTCCAGGCCTGTGGCTGAACCAGATTTAAGTGTTGGTTAGAAGAGACAAAGGGAGATCCAGCAGTTAAACAGGTAGTAGACAAATACAGGGATTGCCTAATCAAGGTTAACTGTACCTGCAGAAGAGGTTCGTGTGTGTTAATAAAAGGCAAAGGTGAGGGCCTGCGTAGGGGACTGTTGACAGCGATGCTGACGTGCTCTCAGTGTAGTTCCGTGCTGGCCATCGAAATCAGTGGGTGCCCTGGAAACAAAGGAAATAGTCACTTAGAAAACTAGGAGATGCAGCAACACTTTCATATATAAACAATGGCAAATTTGTTAAAGAATATTTGGGCAGTTTTTAAAAAATGGTCCAAGTATCTTTGCCTGTTTTATAAAAATCTTTTTTTAATCAGTATGTTGTTTTGTTTTTTTTTGTCTAGGGTGGCCTTTAATTTTATTTTTATCTTTATTATTTTATCTTTATTTTTTAGCAGTAGGTTATGATGCACGTTATATTACATGTTTTTTTGGTTGTTGTTTTTTTAATGTAGATTATGTGTATGCTTTTAGCCAAGGAAAGTTTGAGTCATTTCAAAGATATCTAGATGACAACTTGGAAAACAATATACCCAACAGTATTTAATTTAAAAATAGTTCGTTTCTTTTGGGGAAAAATAAAAGCGTTCAACTTCTGCTGGTTTCCCTGCATGTCTGAGGTGCTTGGGTGTGGCAGGAGAGTCATGCTTCCTGACCAGGTTAGGGCCCTTCTGTGGTCTGTTAATAACAGTGGAACCTGACTTCAGAAGGATGAGAAGGTTTTGACACCTTCAGGAATTTAAAAATACATTCTGAAAAGGGTTCTGAGTTACTTTCCATGTCCTTGTGAAAGTGCCCCTGTTTTCATAACCATGAGACTGTGATGCAGGATCCCCTTTCTTTTATGGGCATATCATTTTAGGGAACTAAATATAGCAGAAGTGTTCCTGCACTTGCAGCCATGAGAAAACTTGTCTCCCTTGTTTAAAAAATACAAAACCAAAGCCTCCTACTGGCTTTGCTTTGTGGACGTTTTGTTGGTAGCCCCTGGGTCCAGCTGCGCAACCACATCAGACAGGAGTCCTCCTTCCATCCCTCTAACCCTGCCGTGCTTTCTCCCGCCCTCTGCAGTGTGGTGTGAGCTGTGGACATGGACTTTTCTCGGCTGCATACGTATACCCCTCCCCAGTGTGCACCTGATAACACTGGCTACACTTATGCGCTCAGGTGAGCCGTGCCGCATCTGCTGAGTTCACGGGGCTTGTGCATCTCGCAGCTAAATGTTTTGCAATTGAAAATCTGTAAATTTCATCTTCTACAATGGACTGCTAAACTGAAATAAAAATCCTGAGGTGGTTTTGAAAGCTGTAGTCATTATGATTCAGTGATTAGTCATCACAAATGAATTTTAGATTCCACCCAACTGACTGCAGGCTCTTTGTGGTTTTGTGATTTATGTCGGGGGTGGGGGGAGTACTCGAAAGTTAACAGAAATAACCAGGAAAATGACTGTCTCTACGAGGCAGCATCATAGACAGTTTTGATGAAACCCAAGGTTGCCAGAGCATGGCTCTGTCAGACGTTTTCTGTTGTCACCCATGTTATCATATAACACTGAAGTCGAGTCACCTGCTCTTTACATTTCTAGTTTAGCAGAGAGGATGACGCAGCGGACTTGTGTGTATGAGTCGGGCAGGGCCAAAGGAGAGCACGTGGAGAGTGGTGAGGGTCTGCTTGGCCGTCAGACCGCCTTTGTACCGGACACGGAGGGTCAGGCACCCAGGGAATGCTTATGTGCTGTTTTCAGTGGCTTCTCTCCCAAAGCTATAACAAACTTAAAAAAAGTGGAAACTATTTTAAGAAAAATACTTTTAAAGAGCATTAGTGAAATCTTATATTTAATGAGCTTTTATCACCATTCTAGGTCATGCAGGTCACACTTTCTAAAGTAGCACAGTTTCTGTTCAGAGGCCTGCAACATTTTAGAACAAAGTAAGTGAGCCAGCTCCTGTAAAACTATTCTTATTCTGTTTTGTGAAGCAGAAAAATAATTATTCTTGGTTCTTAACTTTTAGCTTTTATAATACTGTATTTTGAATATAGTTTAAAGAGTACGTGTCCAGGTCTGCACTGTGGGAAACCTCTGCCTCTCCGCAGGCAGGACCTGGGAGAGGAATGGGGCACTCTGGAGCCATGGCCAGGCCAGGTCCTGCTCAGAGGCTGGCACTGACTGGGCTATGACAGGAGAGTGGGGGACATTAGGTGAGATCCCTAGCAGGACTAGGGCAGTGCCTAGCAGGGGCAGGGACATGCAGAGGGGAGCTTCTGTTTTGGGGGAGGGAATAGCAGGACCTTCTCGACTAGGGAGGGGTAAGGGAGTAGGGCGGGGGAGAAGAGCGGAGGGGCCCTGTGGTTTGGGAAAGGAATATGGGATAAAGACCAATGGGCAGGGTTGCCCCTGATCCTTGGGTTGAAATGTCTGCGGGTGAAGAACCTGAGGAGCAATCTGGAGTGATGGATCTTGGGGACGGAGTGAGGTTTGACTCCAGGGCTTCAGAGGATATTCCCAGCATAAGTTTGTCAGGGTCTCAAAACTCGGGGTAGGATACTGCTCTGCCTCAGGCCACCTGCTCCCAGGGACACCATGCCCAGGATGGGTGACCAGGCGGACACTGAGCTATCCCTCAGTGAGCTATGCCCCTCCTCAAAGCTCATGGTACCTAGTGTCGGTGTTTGCTTCAGAATTTCAGCTGGAGTAGATTTTTCCCAGCCCTTTAATAAAAAGTACGTCGGAGTTCCAGAAATGTAAAGTACAGTTGCGTATCAGACTGAGAGGACAGAGCCCACCCATCCACTCCTGGGGATAATGACCTCACCTTTGGTCTTTGTCCACACCACCTCTATACCCTGGTGTGTCACCTGACCTCTCTAGTCCTTGATTAGATTTGTACCCCCCCACTCCACCCCACCAAAGTGCTTTTCCCTATACTTGCTGGGCCCTGCTGCCAGATGGGTGCTGGTAGTCTCCGCTGTGTCCTGGGTGCTGTTGGAGGAGCTGTCCTCAAGTGCAGGGGCTAGCTCAGGGCAGGGTGGGGATTCAGCCTCTCTGGTGAGTGGTGGGTGAGGGCCTCTGTGAGGCCCTTGGGGGCACCTCCGAGGTCTCAGTGTGGACATCGGCTGAGA
Source organism: Solenodon paradoxus (assembly GCA_004363575.1). Taxonomy (NCBI): domain Eukaryota; kingdom Metazoa; phylum Chordata; class Mammalia; order Eulipotyphla; family Solenodontidae; genus Solenodon; species Solenodon paradoxus. The sequence continues at coordinate 182,516 of RJWH01001376.1, forward strand.
CCCAGCAGCGGTCTGCCCATCTTTGTGGGGCCAGGAAGGCAGCACCAAGGCTCACATCCTCCCCACCACTCGGAGGCGCCCCTCCTGGTGCGGGCTGGTTCATCCTGCTCAGGTGGGGTGGCTGCCTTCCCCAGTCAGAGCCAGCTCCCTTGGGGGGGCCTGGGTCTCCTCTATGCGTCCACGTGTCTGTGTGAGAATGTGTGGTCTTGTTTTGCAGTTGGGAGTAAGTGGTACAGCAGCACTCTTGCACATGTTTCTGTGACAGCGTGTCCAGGTCTTTTGTGCTTGCGGTGGCCTCCCAGCATTATAGAATGATTGTTCTCTCTCCTTTACCTGTCCCTCTGGTGGGTGTCCTCACTGCTGCTGGTACCCTCATGTGACTCTAACGACACTGCGCTCTTCTACCCTGAAGGCCTTAGGGCTCTGACCGGGCCTGGCCTGCTGCAGGCAGCCCATGGCATCAAGGCATGGGTGTGGAAGTTTCTGTTCATCTGGACTGGCTTTGACATCACCCCGGTTTAGGGATTGGATGGAGGCGCCATGACTCTCTTGATGTTTGAGGTGTCGGTAGATGGCTGTGCCTTAAAGCCAGTATGGAGACGAGAGGGTGAGCGCGTACCTACGCGTGGTGGGGGTATTGGTTCATGCCTACACGGTGAATTCTGATGTAAGTAATGTGATTTTCCTAAACTAAAGTTGTCATTGTATCAAATGTGGTTGGAAGGAAAATAACCATATTTTAGAGTACACTTCAGTTGTACCCTGACTGTATTCAGTGGACTGGGGCCCCCCAAGTTTCTTAAATGAGAAGAACTTCTTAAGAGGAGGCCAGATGCAGTGTGGTTTGGTTGAGCATTTTTGCTATTGTCAGATCTAATGAGTTTATGATGACTGGACTCTGAGGACTTTTCCTGATGTAACACATAATACAGACATTCTCACACTCACTCAGTTAGCTCAGAGGCTCAGGCTCCTGTTGATTTTCAAACCCTCCTGTGTTGTCCACGTCTTACACTGTGCTTCCAGGGCACAGCCCCTTCTGCCAGAGTCCCCAATGCCAGAGCTGTGGTCGATGCCCCCATCTCCACCTTCAGGATTCAGCCCTTGTCCCAGTAAACCCAGCAGGCCTCCCCTTAGGACAGGAATGCTCATCCCTCCCCTTCTCCTGGTACTTTGGCTCACCTCTCTGTTTACTCACCTGTAGGCATGAGGTCCTCGCTAGTCTGTCTGAGGGCGGGGGTGCTGTTAGTTATGTGTGGGCTCCAGTCTGAGCAAATTGAGGTGCGATCTCCCACCCGCCATAAAGACACTACTAGGTACTCACTCAATGGTTCTTGATTCAGAAAGACTTGGTAGCAACACAGCAGGATGCATCTTTTAGTTCAAGGTAATTACATGGAAGAGCGTTGTCATGAGTCTTTCTCCAGCTCTGGTCCCTTAGACGCTGCTCTGTCGACAACCCGCTAGTGTATCAGAGTTAACGTCACACTGCCATCCGTCTCGGTCACTGCTTGATCAGGCCTTGTGTCTGCTAGTAAACTTATGTGAATCTTTCTGTAGTGTTGGCAGAGTTCCCTGTAGATGGGAACCCCAAGAACAGCGCACTCTGCGCAGAGAGCTCCAGACCTGAGGACCCTGGGAATGTCAGCCCCTGACCGGTCAGAGCTTGTCCGTGAGCAGCAGCTCTCCACCGGTCTGGTGCCGGCTGGCTTCTGCTTTGTAGAGAATTATCATTTTTATAAATTTCACAGTAGAGGACACATTCTGTTCATAGTTCAGTTTATTTCAAAAGTGGTGCTGTAGACATTTTTCCTCTCTGACAAGTTTTTTCTCTTAGTTCAAGTTATTCTTCTGAGGCTCTGGATTTCGAAACTGAGCACAAATTGGATCCTGTATTTGATTCTCCAAGAATGTCCCGTCGTAGCTTGCGCCTAGTCACCACGGCGAGTGTCACTGATAGTGGCCAGGTCGGGGATGCACCCCCCCGTGCCAGCAACGCTGCTTCCCTCAGGGACAGAGCGGCCAGGTAAGCACTGCATCCTCTGTCTTGTTTCACTTGTTCCAACACTACTTAGATGTCAGCATTCGAGCTTTTTGGTCTGTCACACTGCACGCTCCATGACTCACTGATACGGCTCCGCGCGTACAGTATAGCTTCGCTCTAAATGTCTTGGACATGTGGGTCGTCTGGTTGGTGTTCTGCAAGTGAAGGTTTTCCAGTTCTGTTTGTGGCATACTCTAGAGGGGTATGGACATGTCATGACCTGGACACAGTGCTCAGAGTCGAGCAGGAGCTGACCCAGGCTGTCCTCAGATTCTGTGAGGAAGCACTCCCACCATGTGATCAGCATTGTGGAGGAGCCCCGGTTAGTGCTGGTAGTGTTTAAGTCTCTTAAAGTCCAAGTGCGCAACAGCCAAAGACACCACCACCGGAAGGACAGCAGCAGAGGGGGAGATGTGTGCATGTCACACATCCGACAAGAGTCCCACAGCTCAGCCACAGAGGACAGACAGCCTCCTCAGAGTGCACAGAAGGTCTGAATAAACACTTCTCCAGAGAATACCTATAGATGGCCAATGGGCCCATGAAAAAATGCTCGTCATCGTCACTTATCAGGGAAACGCAGATCAGAACCACAGTGAGACATCTCCTTACACCTGTGAGAACAGAGGATATAGAAAACACTAGAAACAGCAAATTGACAGCCAGAAGGGAACCCTTGTGCTCTGTTGGTGGGAATGTAAATTGGTTTAACTATATGGAAAGCAGTATGGAGTTTCCTCAAGAAATTAAAGAACGGCTATTATCCAGCAGTTCCACTTGTAGGTATCTGAAGACTATGAAGATACTCACTTGAAAGACATAGACACCCTCTGTTTATTCATAGTTGTCAAGACATAGAAACATCACAGATAAGCAGATAAGATGATGTGGTATTTTTGCACAGTGGAATAATGCTAATACTACCCAGCCAACCCTAAAAAAACACGAAATCCTGCCATTCGTGACAACCTAAAGGAACTAGAGGAGAAGTAGAAAGGCAAATGCCAGATTATCTCACTTGTATGCAGGATATAAAGAAACAGAGCAAATTAACAGAGGAAACAAAAACCAATCCTTGGACACTGACAACAGAACTGAGGTCTCCAGAGTGGGAGGAGGTGGGGTGGGAGCAAAGGGTGGTGGGTCCACTGAACTTTCGGAAATGTGGTGGTGTGGTGTGGTGTCATATGTTTGATGACGAGTAACAAACATCTACATTTACACAGTGGCGTAAAACAATGCTACCTTAATTAGAAAAAAAAGTCGTCCAGGTGACAGCAGATGAACACATGAAATTTAGATGTCACTCTACTTGGGATAGTCATATACTGGTTTCTAAACCCCAGGCACCTGTCACCCCCTTGTGCCCAAGGAGCTAAGTGTGCAAGATGCTTGTGCTCTTTGGAGGTGAGGAGTAAATGTGGTCCACGTCTTTGCTGCCCACGTGAGAATGACAGGTTTTCAATTTCAACACTTTCTTGAGAACGGATGGGACCCGCTAAGATGGGGAAAGCTGACCCCAGGCACAGCCCATATCTCAGTACCCACAGCGTCACTGGACCTGGACCCGCAGGGCCTGGGCTTTCCCCTCAGTGCGCCGTGCCACAGGCTCCTCGTGCAGCAGCTGCCGAGGAATCTGCTGGTCTCTGAGGCCGTGTGGCTCAGCTGTGGGAGCCAGCACAACGCCATCCTCTGCCCAGTTCTCTGCACAGGTCTGGAGCTGGCTGCCCCCAGGCCTAGTGGAAGCTGCACTTTCAGAAAGCGTTTGTTTTCAGGGGCTTTCTCTTTTTCATTTGTGGTAAACATAGATGCAGAAAATCATTTCAGATTATAAGCTTTTCTTGCTCTGCTGAATGCAGCTTCATCCTTTCTAGTGACAGAAATAGTGCTGGGTGTGTGTGTGGAGGGGCAGTTGATGATTTATAAAGGGGAGGGCTTAAATTCCTAAATCATAATTTTTTATTTTTAAGTTATTTTTATTTGGAAGTTATTTTAGGTTTTGGGGTGTGGGGCCCAGAATCTCAAAACTATTTTGTGTATACAGTTTTAAAGCGAGTTCTTGAACCCTTGCTTAAGAATTTCTTGTACAACAGAAAAGACGTAAGAAAATGTTGCCTTAGAATTACATTTTCAAATATTTTGTTTCGCTAAAATGTAATTTTCTATTTCTAGAAAAAATTGGTAAAGCTGTGCTTCATCCCTCTCTGTCTAGAACCATGAAGCAACGCCGAAGTGCGAGCAGATCGGCTGTCAGCGTGAGCCTCACCTCGAAGAAGGGCCTGGCCTCCACTGCTGGCCAGACTAGCTCGAGCAGTCTGCAGGGCACGACCTGTCCACGGCCTCCCGTGCTGGACGAGACTCTGATCCGTGAGCAGACCAAAGTGGACCATTTCTGGGGTGAGTCACAGGAGCATCAGAACCCGAGGCAGCAGTGTGGCTGTTTCTCAGAGGGCTCTGGGTCTTCCCTTTGCCCTGTGCTGCCTGGGGGAGTCTTCCTCAGATGCTCAGGGAGGGAGCACGGGAGGCTAATCCACTGGGTACTGCCCTGTTGGTCTGTGAAGTGAGAGTTCGTGTTAAGGAGCAGTCTGATAGCCCTGCTTTTCTCCATCCACCACTTTCGTAGGATGGGTTAAGCCATGTCATTGTGAAAATTCACCAGTGTGATTTCAAGTTCGAAAAGCTCCATAGCAAGGCAGATGGTGTTTTGAGCCGCTGGAGAGCACGCGGTGTGGGCGAATTGCCACCAGGAGGCAATGTGGCTCCCGCACTTGCCTGACCTGAGGCAGCAGCTCCTACTGCTGCTGAGACGCCCCAGGACGACAGCTGTGCAGGGAGTGTTGGTGGCCCTGCGAGAGGCCGCAAATGCAGGCTGCCCCAGAAGCTGCGCGCACTCCTCTGGGGAGCCACCTTGTGCTTCCACCCCTCAAGACACCTGTGTCTACGTGTGCGGGAGCGCACCTGTGTTCCTCTGGAGAGGGGCTCACCCGCAGTCACATGAGTGTGGCGCACGTACCTGGAGACATTTCCATTCTCTCTAGGCTTGCTAGGAAGTAAATCCAGTGCAACATGCTGATTGGCTAACCATTGGAACCTTAATTTTGTGTGTTGGTTTTGTTCTGCTTTAATCATTTGAGTTTAACAGCAGAATACATGTGTGTCTTTTAGGTCTTGATGATGATGGAGATCTTAAAGGTAATTTATTTTAGCCCCTTTTCTTCCCCACCTTTCAAGTTAGAAGACTTGGTTAGGCGTCTAAGATTGTGACACACACTTCCATCTGCGTTTTGAAAGTAGGTGGCAACAAAGGCGTCATCCAGGGGAACGGTGACCTGGCCACCGTGAGCAATGGCTATACCTGCCGTGACTGCAGCCTGCTGAGTGCCCGTGGGGTTCCCCCAGCCCCCATGCTCCGTTCAAGAGTCTACTCCCAAGACAGGAGCCAGAAACGTAAGTCTCAGACTTTAAAACTGCATCCATGTATTTTCTTTTTATAAAACTGGGTTCTGTAGGCTCAGTGTCTGCTCCGTTTCCATCATAGCCTTGACCTTACGACTGTCCTTCAGAAGTTGAAGAAATACTCCAAGCTAGCTTTTGTTCCTCCTCATTCTCAACTTGGTTTTATGTGGTTAGTATCTTGTGCCTGGACGTGTCCGAAAGTCTAGGGATCAAACATGGGTAAACGAGAGTGCTCCCGCTGACACCAAGCCCCCGGAACGCCTGGGTGTTGGCTCTGGGCAGTGCACAGCCTCCCCGGGCACTGACGCTGGGGACTCTGTTCTGTGGGCTCCTGTGTTGAGTCAGTGACTGAGGCTGTGGTGGATTTGGGGGCATCCAGGCATGTGGTTCTCGGGATGAGCCCCCACTTGTTTTGGGTGGAGACTCCTTGCAGCCCATTTCCTGCAGAGCTGACATTGGACGCCTAGTGACACCAGGTTCCCAAGGTGCCTCTGGGGTGATGGCTATGGTGCTACGGGACCTTTCCTGGGACAGTGGCTGCCTCCTGGGCTCTGCCGTTTGCCCTGCAGCACCAAGATGGCCTTGCACTGCCCCCCTGCGCTGCCCTGCCCCTGCTGTGGAGTCGGCTCCCATGGCTTCCCGTGTCACTGCTCACCCACAACGCGGTTTCCCCACCTTACGCCTTGTCTTTTGATTCAAGAGCTGGTCAGGTAGGGGGCCGGGGTGCAGAGGGCAGGTCCTGCCTGTCCACTGTGGCCCTGCCTGTGCCAGGCACACAGAGCCCTTGATAATATTTTTCAAGTGACTGTTTGACATAATACCAGAACTAATAGTTATTTCCATTCTAGCATCTTAGCCTCACAACATAAGCTTCTGGTTTTGTCTCTGGCAACATTACTGACACTGTTAGCATGGCTGGAACAGTAGGAATTACGGGGGGCGGGCCTTCCCTTTATTATGTTCTGGCAGACTTCGTTCTTGGGTCCCCGTATGGAGGCCAGAGTCAACCCGGTGCATCGTATGGATGCTCCTGAGTGTCTCTTGGCTCCTAGATTTGCTAAGTAAGTCCCAGGTTCCTGAAGGACTCAGGTTCAGGGGATCCCTGGTGCTGGGGCTTAGTGCTGTCCTCCCTCTGTGTCCCCACATGAAGAACCTGGGTATCGGGTTATTGAGGTGGTTTTGAAGCCGCCGTCACTAAATGGAACATCCTGTTGTTAGAAACACCTTGCACACTGTTACCTGGTGGAGCCCCAGTGCTGCAGGTGACCAGTGTCCATGGGAGACGTCCCTCTTCCGAAGGCCCCGAGAGCCAGAGCGCAGCGAACACAGCAGCAGCCGCCCGTCTGGCGCTGACGCTGTGGTCTGGTCTCAGGTGGAGAGCGCACTGCGCTCTGATAGCGGCTTTGGAGGGTCCCTCACTCCTGCGTACAGTGGTCTTGAATGATTTTGAGGAGAAAAGTTACATTTTCACTTGCTCTGGGTTTCTGGTCTTTTCACCTGCCTTGTGCTTCTTAGTCATAACTGATTGTTGAGTCAGCATCCAATTTATTACCCTTTAAAAATCTGTTATTATTAGAGTAAGATGTTTATCAGAGAATGTTTGAAAATCACACAGGTGCACAAGAAAGAATTACAAACCATAACCTGCCGCTCAAGGTGCCCACACTCCCGACTGCGCCACGGGCTCCCTTCGGGTTTTCCTCTGTGGCCCAGTTGAGAGCCGCGCAGTGTTCCTCCTAACGGTGTTTCCTGAAAGTATGTCAATAAGTGCAGCTTTCCTCGGCCCAAATTAACCCCCTGCTTCACTGTCACTAAATTGTCATTGTAAGATCTTCAAGTGCTGCAGATAAAGTAAGCTCATCCCCTTCCCCAGTCTGGTTCCTTCTAAGAGGAACTGCTTCTAGCGGACAGTCCTGTGGACCCTGCTCTCGGTGAGGTGGAGTCACCTGACACACAGTGGCCTGAGCACCTCACAGTGCACAGCTCACACCTGGTGTACCTGGTACCTGGAGGGGATACCCTTGTCTTTACTCAGGTCCTCATGGCAGTTTTGCTTGTGGAACCAGCCTCAGGCTTCGGAGGAAGAGGACGCTGCTGCCCATGGTGACTGGGCCAACAGGCTTTGGGATGGCAGGGCCTGCCGTGGGGGCGGTGCAGACAGCTCTGCCTGAGCTCGTGCTCCTGAAGGAGCCAGAACTGGCCCTTAGGCTACAGCTAGAACTGTTCCACCGCAGCCACATTTGAGCGCAGCAGCTGGGAAAAGGTGGTGGTATGCGGTGTCACCGTGTAGCTTCTTCCGGTGACCTAACGGACTGACGCCGGGCGTTCCCCACTGAGCAGTAGGAGGGCCCTGTTCCACGTGTTCTTGTCAGCTCTTCGTTTTTCTGTTCCTCCAGCATGCGCCACTTTGATAGATGAAAAGTAGGACTTTGTATTTTTCACCATGCACTCTTAATAGAATTCTTTCTGTTTTCACTGACCTTTACATACAGCGTGTGCCGCAGTGGGAAGCAAAGCAGTATGTGTGGGGGTGGGGGCAGTGCGGACGCTGGTGTCGGGAGATGGCCCTGGTCCGCGCTTTTGGCACAGGGTTCCAGCTCTCAAGTAGCCAGTCCCTTTACTCAGGCTGTTTGAGCAGAAGAAGTCCTCCTTTTATTTCTTAAAACACTCAGACTCAAGCTGGTGTTGCGCTGAGCTGGGAGATTGAGTCTTGACAGCAAACTGAGGTGGCCATCCTGTGTCTCCAGGGGACCCCCGTGAGCCGACTATCCCCCAGATGCCCTTGCTGCTTGGGCCTTCCTGCTCCCTCAGCAGCTCCTGAAGGCATCCAGCTCTTCGGGCAAGGCCACAAAGTAAAGTGGCTAGAGGCCTGGTGAGGGCGGGCTGTTGGCAGTCTAACGTGTGTGGACGGTATTGGGTATTTGCAGGTTGCCAGGAGAGAGGGTGGTGCTGGCACCTGTCTGTGGAGCTGTCTTTGCTCTCTGTGGACGTGGTTGTAAGGCTTGCACTGGGCTCTGTGGTGTCCATCTGAAAAGCTGGCTTGCTTCACCTGAAATGGGTAATTTGGCTGACTTACGGGGAGTAAAGGCTGACTTTGTGGGAAGAAATAACTGTGTTCACGGTTTTTCAATAGGCGGTGGTGCGTCTTTCTACGTGGATAGGATTTTGTGGCTGGCCAAGTGCACTTCATCATCGTTTTCATCATTCTTAGTTCAGCTTTTTCACGTGATTTTAATGAAGCTCAATTATGAATCAGAAAATTACACATTGAAAAGTTATGAATCAAAAGATCGTGAATCAGAAAGCTATAAGTCAAAAAGCCATGAATCAAAAGGTATTTAATTTTTCCCTCCTTTTCCACCAAATTATGCTTTCAAGGTGGAGAAAATACTGCTTTTTCCAACACTGCACTTTGTTCATGCTTCTCTTCATTCTCAATGCCAGTCTCTTGTTTCTGCTTTCTTTGGATCTTTCTAGAAGGAGCTTATATGAAAGTGTTAATGTGTTTTGTACATAGTTCAGTTTTTTAAAATAACTTTTTAAGTAAAATATGCTCAACTTTGGGTCTTACTACCTCTTTAAAGCGCAGCGGTTCATTTGAATAGCACTTAGAATGACGTTCAGAAGATTTTTAAGCAGACCAGCCCATCTTTGTATGGTTTGGCTAAGGGTGTCATTAGCCAGGTGACTTTAGCAGCTCTTTCCAGTGTCCGTGCCCTGCCACCGTCCTCACCTGCTGGGCGTGGAATGGGCTGGAGTCTTGCATGTTCTCCAGCATGACAGCTCCGTTGGGAGTCTGAGACGCTTTTGAGCTCGGCACTGATGAGTTTTCTAAGCCTAATTTGCATGTATTGCAGCTGGTTCCAATTACTGTGGGAGAATGAATGTAGGAGAGAGTGTTGGAGAGCAGAGCCGCGGCAGTGTAGCTGGGGTGCCGCTGTGTAAGTATGCCTTTGTTTCATGCGTGGGGCTGTCTCACACTGCTCGCACTGATTGTGACTCGGCCACTGAGGAGCCAGAGGAGGAGTACATTTGAGCCCGGGCCCACCCTGCTATGACAGGCTGGTGTGTTGCTTAACCCCTCACGATAGGAGCTAAGAACACAGCACACTGACTTTGATACTCTTTTCTTTATAATTGAGTTTCCTCATTTTTCAAAATGCCATTTCATGCCCAGTTGAGATTGACATGGTTTGCATATTAATCAGCCAAATTAACTGCTTGTCACCACCTACAGGCAATGACTGTCAGGGGAAGGAGCACCTTGAAGCACACGTGGCTGCCTACTTGTCCTCTTCGAAGCTGGACAGGGCAGTGGGACCCACCCGCCTGTCCTCCTCGAGGCCGGACGGGGCCGTGGGGCCCACCGGGCACACCTTCTCCCGTGCAGGTGGTGCTGCGCCTTTTGTTCTGTTTCTGTTCTTTTCCACAAGTGTTTGTTTATTCTTTGCTTATATTTGGAATGCAAGTGCTCCTTAAAAACTTGACAGGGGCTCCCCCCATCTGTGGCTCAGATAGCTAAGGTGCTGCAGACCCCAGTTCGAGACCCAAGGTGGGAGCAGGGGAGGTGGGGGCCAAAAATCCCAAACTGACAGGTATGTTGCTAACTTGGGTTTAACACATGGAGACTGTCTCTGTCCACAGCTTCTTTGTAAATTATTAGTACAAATTGATTCCGTGAAAATTAACTTACTTGATGTGAGATTAAAAGATAGGAAAGACTGTTTCCTCCTGAATTCGGTGCTATCTGATAAGACTGCCATGTCCTGTGTCCTGGATGCTCACCCTGCCCCATCCCACGGGAGGCCTGAGCCTACGCAGAAGGCTTCCAGCCTGCACTGTAGCTCCATCGGTAAAGGCAGTTTTTTAAAAAGCTGAGCCTCAAAGATTATTGTTTTATGTTTGTCAACAGTGCAAAGATAATTGAGTTTTAAAATTCTCTTAAGCTCTGTTTCTTGTGGTGGAATTGCCTAATAGTTTTAGGAGTCAACTCACAAGTGTTGAGTATATAAAATTGAGCAATTATAATTTATTTCCTAATCGGTTTTCTGCCTTATGTAAAGTTTGGCTTAAGGTTTTTTATATTTTATTCTGTCATCTTGTGGCACCACTGTTTATAAGTCTAAAAGCCTTCTTCACTGGGAAGTATCTTTTGGGGGAGGCTCTTTGTCTCTGAGGACTGATTGTCTCCAGGAGCAGGCCAGGCCGACTACTGGTGTCTCAAGTTGTGTTTTCTGTGAAGAATCACAGCTCTTCCCAGGTGAATCCTGCTAGCACCACTGTGGGCACGTGTGGGCTGCTGCTCTCAGCCCTTGGGTTTCTGAGGAATTTTACATCGAAAGTATCTGCACGCAGTGGTGGCTGTGGAGCATGCAGACCCGTAATGGGGTTTCCTAAGTTAATTTCAGTGTCCTGCTTGGACTTAGTAGTTTGATGTTTTTCTTGAGAAGAGACTCTGTCCTGCCGGTGTGAAGGGTTTGGGGGTGATGGCTGTGAGCTGAGTGTGTGAGTGCCCTCCTGCACGTCTCATCACAGGTTGCCTCTTCCTGCACACACTGCAGAGGACCGGCGCCGCAGGTGGGTCTGTGGCGAAGACGGTGCTGGCGGGCATCTGGCTGGCTGTGCGCGCTCCAGGTGCTTATCTGGCGTTCGGTGTCACTCTGCGTGCCTAGTACTACACCCCTGACTTACCTCTTCACCAGTAAAATCCTGCTATAGCTCTCCACGCTTTGGCGCTGCCATCCGTCCTGCGCTTCTCTCTAGTCTCTGTCATACCCACTTGGCACACTGGGCTTCTCGGTTACAGGCTGTGTCAGTTGGCTGTGCCAGGGCGGTGTGGTCAGATCTCACGGCCGGCGCTCTGTGCCCTCATGTGCACTGGGCACGTCTGTTCTGCCCTACAGGATCTCTGCTGTGATGCTCTCGTCCTGCTGACATTCTACCTAGCTTCACACGATGTGTGCTCAGAATATCTGTCATGAATGTCCTCGCACTTCAGCGTGGCCTCCACAAAACAGTTATTTAGGAGTTTGGTTTTTCTACGAACATTTCCTTAAAAGATTCTGTGTTTTCTCTTTTAGGGAAGGCAGCTTCTGGAATATTCTGGTGGCTAGGGATTGGATGGTACCAGTTTGTTACTTTGATTTCTTGGCTGAATGTGTTTCTTCTTACAAGGTAAGAAAACATGGCATGTCAAGCTTGGTGTTGTAAAGAGCTGGTTTTGTGCTCATTGCAGAATGTCATTTGATGTGCTATTTATAATGACTTAGCTTACATTTGCTAGTTTTTGTAGTTTGGTACATGAATGTCTGCATTTTACATCATTTATATTTTACAAAGTGCTTTCATGTTGTCACTAATATTGCAGCCAGTCCTGTGAGCTAGGAAAGGCAGGTCCCTTACACAGGAAATAGAAGTGGGTGGGGCTGGAGGACACTGCAGGCTCTCTTGAGCCCTGAGCCAGGTCTCTGGTGCCTGTCCTGTTGCAGCCGTGTGGCACCTCACGTGGCAGCAGCTCGCGAGTGTGTTTGATCAGCACGGGCCCCTGAGACACTGTTTACAGGCCTGCACACACCTCTAGATGAAATGAACTGCACTTCTAACACTGTGGGCTCCGGTTTAAAATGGGGAGGTGTTTTGTATGAAATTACCAAGAGGAGTAAAAGGAAGTGGGGAACCCTGCCCTTTACTTTTTCCAAGTTAAATGTTTTTTTCTTTTTACTTCTAGGTGCCTTCGGAATATTTGCAAGTTTTTAATCTTGCTCATTCCACTGTTAATTTTACTAGGTATGTAAAATTTGACTCAGTCACCTCGGGTGACTAATACACACAAATTAAATTAGCGAAAGACTGGGTGCCTCCCTATGTTTGTGAAAAGCAGGGTAAGTACACACAGAACATTGCCTGTCTCTCCTTCAAGGTGCAGGCCTTTCATTGTGGGGCCAGAGTGGCTTCCTCTCGTTCCCGTTTGTGGTAAACTGGACCGGCATAGACAGGATGCAGAAGGCAGAGGACCCCAGGAGCATGTCCTCACTTGACACTTCCTACCCAGACCCACTTCCAGAGGTAACCAGTAGAGGCTCCTGTTCCCGGCACTTTAGATGTGTCTTCTTCAGCGTGGGTTTTCCTGCTTCTTGGGAACAGGGTAGTTCACTATGCTTGTCCCAGTTAAAACCACTTTTAAAGATCAAGTAAGGCAGTCTTAGAGCTCCTTAAGTGTTCTGAAGCAGTTCAAATGATGCCTAAAGTAATCTCATTCAGCTAATTTCAGTTTAAAACTAGTAGAAAATAGAGAAGCATAAAGAAGGAAAGAAAAGTCACCCATTGTCGCTGTGGCTGAGCGCTCTGCTCCTCTGCTGTGCATCTGGTGGCCCTGTTCTGGGCTCAGGCCTGCTCTCATCTCACTTTCCTCCCAGGGCGACACAGAAGTGCTTCGCTGGCATCGGATGCAAGAGGTTGAGAGACAGATGACTTCGTTGTCTGGACTGTGTCACCACCAGGAGCAGAAGCTCCAAGAACTGACATTTTTACTTCAGAAATTACAAGTTCGGGTAGATCATCTGGACAGTGAGAGTGCAGGCATTGTACATCCAGAGGAGATAGGCTCCAAGGTGAGAGGCCCTGGGTTCTGTCTCCTTAACCAGCAGGAAGGGCGGGCGGTGCAGCGGGGCGCAGCGCCCAGGAGCCAGGTTGGCTGAGCGGGACCCTTGGCTGCACCTGGTCTAAGGGTGCTTGAGACTGTTTGGTCCACTCATAGCGCTGTCGACAACCATTTGATCTGCATTTCCAACGCGCACACTTGACTCACATTCCACTGTGAATGATGAAGTCGTCGGTTAGGATCCTGGGAGCCATAAGCCTGTATGCAGTGTGCCCTTGTTTTCAAGGAAAGATTGTAGACTTCATGTTCCTCAAAGCCAGTGTTTATTTTATTCGTGTTCCAGAAAAATGTAGATATTTTGGACAAAATCCGTAAAGCATGCCTTGTCCCTAGCCTCACAACACTCTTCTCCCTGATGTTTCTTGTCCCAGAAAAAGCTGACTCCCCCTCGCTGTCCACACCTGAGCCCAGGAGGGACCCCGCAGTGTCTCCTCAGTCTGCATATGTCGTCCCGAGAGGCATGGTCCCTGTCTTCTGGAAGCAGACCCCAGACAAGCTAGGCTTCCCTGGGGCTGTCCCCACCTTTCACCTTTCACCCTTACACTGTTAGCTGTGATCACTGTTTCCAGTGTTTCCGTGTAGACTGCCGTCATCTCACCGCTGATTGGGCTAGAAAACTTGACAGCTGGGTCTACTCCTAATTCAGCTTGGCCCTCAGATGCTGATGAAGTGAAGGGGCCCTGAGGTGGCGGCCATGGAGGTATAGACCCCTGCTGAGTATGCAGTGTTCTTTCTGCACTAGTGCCCCCGCTTCACTGATACTCAGCTTCTCAGCCATGGGACAGATGGCACCCAGGGTCACCTGCTCCTGCGGGTCCTGCTGTGGCTCTCAGGTGGAAGGTCCTATGTGCTGCTGTTGTCAGGTGTGACAGAGCAGGAGGAGGTTTAGACATGTCCACCTCAAATATCATACCGGTTCAGAAGCGCCCACTAGAATTGTTGAGGTGACATGCTGGAGATGGGACGTGTGCTGGGAGTGGGAGCCTGGACGAAGCATTTCTTACCTGCAGGTAACAGCTACAGACACTCAGTCCTGGTCTGATGCGGCCAGGAACCAAACTAAAATGTGGGTGAACAGGCCTTGTTTGTTTGGTAAAGCAAGAATCCATTTAGTGTCCTATCGGCTACATGTAACGCAGCCTGGCTTCATTTCAAAATTAGATTCTAAATGAGGTTAGTTTAATACAGGTTTAGCCCGTTCTTTTTATGCCATCTTCCAGTATTTTCCTGTACACAGGTATGATCGTGATGGGAACCCTAGTATAGATCAGAATCCCAAACTTCCTTCCAGGCCAGCTGTGCCTGGTGGTAGCTCAGGCCACCCCGAGCTACTGGTGCTGGTTTATCTTGTTCAGCGTTGCACGGGTCGCATTTAGCTATGCAAGTTTTCAGTACATGATAGGAGGAGGCCGGACTGCTCAATCCCTTCCACCATGAGTTTGCTGGGTCACCTTTCAGTGGCGCAGCCCTTTGCTCTGGTTTGTCTTATTTTCAAGTGAATATTTTTTTTAAAGGAGATGTGCAGGCGGGAAACGAGAGTAGGAAAAAAAACATTTTATTTACTTGTTCAATTAGTTGTTCCGCAGGGCTGGGTCTTGAATTGGGGACCTTGGGATGTATGTGGACTATGCCCAGTGAACTGAACTGCTAGGCCACCAGGATGTGCGTCAAGTGAATTTTTATAAATCGTTATGTTCAAGTTTTGGGGTGAGATGGAGTGTAAATGAAGAAATGAGACTGTCCTTAATAAGGACATCACTTCTGTTTGTCTCTGATCTAGATTTTAGTCATTGAGAGTGGCTCTTGGTACACTTCAGATAGACACAGGGACCATATCTGATCATCTTACTGTTTTTTTTTTTTAATGGCTAAAGATATTGATGGTGTTTTACCAGTACTTTTCAACAGTCAGCCTGTGTTGGAAGCGCCCTTCTCTCCTGATGCTCTTGTGGGCTGTTTTTCTCTGAGCCAGAAGAGTAACTCACCTTTTCAACTGCTTATCCTCGTCACCTGGCAGATTCTGTCCCCAGTGATACTGCTAGGTGTTCTGGGGAACTTCTGATCTGTTGGTTCTAACAGGTCTCGTCACGAGGTTTCTCCTACCACTAGTCTGTCAGAGGATGACTGTCATTCACCTTAAATCACTAATCACAGTGGTACCCAGTGAATCTTCAGGGAATGAATAGTAAGTGCTTTGCTGCCTGGTAGCCACAGGGTTTCCTTAGTAACATCTCACGGAGCTGGAAGGGCTCCTTGTGCACAGGTGTGAGATCTCTGCCATCGTGGGTGGTGAGAGGGCATTACCGTCCCTTGGGTCTCTGATTTATGGACAGTCGATGTAGAGCTAACTTGCCTGCCTCGCTCACTTTACATTTCTGTTGCCTAACACTCTCAACTACTGTTTCCTTTTTCAAGATTGACTTTACGACTTTCTACCAAGAACATGAAGTACGCATCTCAAACTTGGAAGATATTCTTGGAAAACTGACCAAAAAATCCAAGGTATCCATTCTTAACCTGTTGATTGTCACCCCCACAAAGAACCTTCAAGAAGAACATCAGTTGCACTGAATGTCTCCATGCCCCTTAGCCATTAAGTGCATCTTTTGGGGTCATGCTGTCCTTTATAAAGCCACTTTTTTCTTTTTCTCTTGGGGTGTCCTTTTTTCCTTTTTTTTTTTTTTTTTTTTTTTGCTTTCATGTTTCATACATGTGTCCGGCTCACTGGTTCCAAGGCGACGGCCTGAGCCCAGTGTCAGTCAAGATGGCAGAACTTCAAGGCAAGAGGCCACTCCGTGCTCCCAGGCCCACCTCTGGCCAGTCATGGACTATGTCTTTGGTGGGGAAGGAAGGACCTGAGTCTTTGGACAGTCAAGATTCATTTTCTACTAGGAAAGTCCATTGTTAGGGGTGTTGGGGCAATCGCAAGAGGTGGCCAGGGTTTTGCGGGACCTCGCCAAAGTACAAGATTGGCTCTTTGCCTGTGTGCCTGAGCACCTCTTACAGAGCTGGCCTTATACAGTGAGCGCTCTTGGCTCCACGTTTCTCTGGGGCCTTGAGCCCGGCCGCTGTTGCACCGACACTGGGATCTATGGCGTCTGCTCATGCCACCTTAGATCCAGGTGCTGCCCTGGTGCTGAGCAGGGGGGCCTGAGGCATCTGGCCACAATGTCAGCACTCATGTCCATTGTGCTGGCACAGTCCTGTGTGACCTGTTAAGTTGCAATTTAACAGAAGCAGCCAGAGAGCTTAGTGTAGTGTCATCGCCTGCATCTCTGACGTGTGTAAGCGAGTCCTTTGTCTCCTTCCCAGAGGAGGCCGGGGCACGCTCGCGGGCTCGTTTGTTTTGAAAAATCTATCGAGCCGTCTTGTGATGTGTCAGCCTTTCTGAAATATGCTGTGTCGTCTAACAGTTTACTTTGACAAATAAAATCCACAACTCCCATATGCCAGCCAGCAGGCCAGTCTAGACTTTGAAGGGAGAAACCCCAGACACATCCATCTGCACGTACATGAGTACAGTCAGCATGACTTGTGCAGTTGCACAGACTTGTATGTTGAACACACTCTTGTGTTTTGCAGGCCATCCAGGAGGAGCTTGACCAGACCAAGCAGAGGATGCTCAGGTAGAATGCATGCGGATCCGGGGTGCTTACTTTTGTTCTGAGCAGTGCCGCCGCTGCTCACAGACGCCGCTCTGTAGGTGGCACGCTCCCAGCTGCATGTCTTTCTGGGAGACCCTGTGCAGCCACCTGAGGACAGGCAGGGCACAGCGGGTATGACCTTCCACTCCGAGCAGCAAGCCAAGCTGCTACTCACCACCCAAGGCAGTGGCCCTGTTTTAACCTGGAGGGACTCATGACCAGTGTCCTTTGGTCCCTATGGCACAGATAAGGGGTCCACGTGAAGGCCCGTCATTGTGCAGGACAGGTGACAGGGACCCCAGTGTATCAATAATGGCCCAAGGCTCTCCTGCAGCTGGTCCCCTCATGCGGCCTGCCCCCCTCACTGGAGAGCAGTGCACAGCGGCCCTGGAGCTGCTCTCCACACCTGGCCCCTCAGCCTGGAGCAGCTTCAGGCTGACTGCTGCTTCTGTGGCCCCACTCAGAGTGGCAGATGGAGGTCATCACGTACTCTGCCTCTGTGGCCCCTGGGGTTGTTGCATCCACACCATGAAATGGGGTGTTCCTTCTGTGAAGTGGGCTTGCAGACCATGGTACAGCCCAAGAACCCGGGTTCAAGACCTGGACCAGGCTGAAAACCTAAAACGAACCACTAAATAAAGATGTTTTTTTCCTCCTCTTCCTTCCTTCACTACTTCTTTCTCTTCTGCCCTCCTTTTTCTTAAAAAAAAAAAAAAAAAAAAAAAAAAAAGAATTTTTAACTCACTTCTTCCATTAGCCAAAAAAATTCATACTCAGCTTTATAAAGATTATCGGTAACTATCGTCTCATGTCTCAAGTCTTTTTCGTAATTTTAAGGAGATAGACACAGGTTTTAGATATGTCATTTGCGTGCTCTTGCTTGCCATTGAGGTAACAAAGGCACCTTGTCAGGTGTCCCCTGCGGGTGTGTGTGTATCATGCAACCAAACTGATGTGGAAGACTTGTTTTGACTTGAAATAGGCATTAAATGTCCTTGTTAGTGTGAGACTATTTGATAGGTTTGCAGTATCAACTATTGGGAACTTGATTCGTTTCCCTAAATGTGTGTGTGGACTGCATCCCTAATGTGAATGACTCGTGACGCCAGGGTCTCTCCTCCACAGTGGCGCTGATGGCGAGCGGCACCTGCACGCCTCAGTGCAGCGCCTGGAGCAGGAGCTGGAGCTGCTCAAGGCAGAGCTGTCCACCTGGCAGCCCCCGAAGACCAGCTGTGTGGAGGCGGACAGGATGCACACACAGGTGACTCAGGGCTCACACCGGTGTGATCTGGAAGGGAAGGGAGGCTTGAGTTTGAAGTTCAACTTCCCTTACGAACTTTATTTTTCTATATTTGAAGTTTCTAAACATTAAAAGAACATTAAAATTCAAAAAATTAAAATTCCAGATCTCCTTCAGTCCCCCGTTCCAACAACCTGGCCATTAACCTGCCTCGGCAGGACGTCCCCCACGCACTGCTGCACTTGTGTCTCACAGGAGCTCATGGCCACTCGCAGCTGTGCTCACGCGGCACATGCTGCTTCAGCCCGTTTTGGCCTTGCAGAGCACACGCCTCCTGGCCTCGTGCCACAGCAGAGAAAGGGTGCAGAATTGCGTGTGGAAGTGGGCTCACCGCGTGTCTGCATACCACGGCCCTGTGAATTGTGTCTGGCTGCTCCCTGCAGACGAACTGTGTTGAAGACAGGCTCTGTCATTTCCCCCGAGCCAAGAGCACTCCACAGTGTAGGCAGGGCCCCACGCCACTGAGCCCAGTGCCCCCTCCCCCTGCACATTCACCCTTCTGCTCTCTTCAGATATCAGTGTGTTTGGAGGGGCTCTTAGGGTGTCACTATGAAGGATGAGTTTGTGTGGCGTTTACATTCTGAATTGTGGGAAAGCTGTGGGATTGTTCGAGGTGACTTGTGAAGAGTTGAAATAATTTGTTAATACGGTAAATTCACGTTAATTTACTAATGATTTTAACAGATAGATGCCCAAGTCAGAGAAACGATCAAACTCATGTTCTCCAATGAGGAGCAGGAGGGCTCTGCTGGGGAGCTGCTGGGCAAGCTTTCCTCTCAGTTTGTCAGCACGGGCAACCTGCAGGTCTTGTTACGGGACTTGGAGCTGCGGATCCTGCAGAACATCACCCACCACATTTCTGTGCTGAAGCAGGCCCCCACATCTGCGACTGTGGCGGCTACTGTGAATGAGGCGGGGGTTTCTGGAATCACAGCAGCAGTAAGTAGATCACAGAACATGTTGAAGATGAAGCTGACTGTCCAGTTATTGCACTTAATCTTTTTGCCTCAAAGATCTCATCTCCCTGGTGGCCTCATGCCTCCTGGAATGACATACTTCACAGCACCAGTTCTTGTCCTGGCCCCGGCCACTTTCTGTGACCTCAGGGGTTCTCATGGTTGTGGCCATGTCTGAGCCCTGGTGAAAGGCTAGGGTGCCCCGTCTCCACTTGCTGGCCCTGCAGTCAGGCATAGGACTGAAGTCTGGAATTGCTGAAACATCCCCTCTCCCCCATCCGCATTATCCCCAGAACATGGGTACCAGAAAATGTCATTAACACACAGTCTTCTCTTCCATTCCTGCCTCCCTTCAGCAAGCACAGCTTATTGTGAACAATGCTCTGAAGCTCTATTCCCAAGATAAGACCGGCATGGTGGACTTTGCTCTGGAATCTGGTGGTTAGTCAATAGAACTTTTAATTACTGAATAACATGTCACTTGTTAGTGGGATGTAACTTTGAACTGCTTTTACGTACCTGACTTCCAACAGTGGAGAACTTGTTAGAACTTTTGAAAGTATGAGAAAAAGCATTGTTCTAGGTGGGTCCCTACTGTTTTAGATTTGGGGTGGTCAAGTTCGCCCTTAGAAGGGCTGATAGTTATGCTGTGCACACGCCAGTTATGGGTATAAGCGTATACAGCTGTATGCCAGCAAAATTCCCACCTGGAGGGCGGTGCATAGTTTTGGGGTTCTTAAAGCTGTATCAGAATTTATCACTACAGAAATGCTGGTTGAGCTGGTCTGATCTTGTGTGTGGTCAATGTGTTATTTCAGCGGAGAAGCCAGTAAAGAAAGTGACACTTACCCAGCATCACACCGTTTCCCACAGCACTGTTCTTCGTTATGTGAATACAGGTTCCTTCACAAGTCTATGATCAACTACGTAATCGTGGGCAGGGGTCATTCTGCTATCAGGGTTTCCACTCCAGTGCGGGCGACAAGGTAGACAGCTAAGGACACCTACTGAGAACCAAGCAGACTGAACAAATGCGCATTAAGCCTGCTACTTGGTTCCCCAAAGAAATAGCCATTCTCATAGATCCCACCAGTACGTTCACAGGCTCGTGTACGTGAAACATCAGAACTGTAGGATAGTGTAGTCTTGTCCACATGCCCCTCCCTCTGGGACATCTGGGACAGCACACCGATCTCTGTGGGGACTGTGTGACTAGAAGAATGATCATGACCTTGTTACCATCATATGCGCTACAGAAATTGTTGATTTTCTGAATTTTTAAAATTTAGGAATTGCAGGTGAGGGCCTAGGGCGGGGCATCAGGACGAAGGTCTCCCAACACTTAGATGTAACGTGTCAGGGTCCTGTGGGAAAAGCAGTCATGTTCAAGTGCCCAAGGGAGATAAGGTATGGGTTCGCCCCGCCTCTGGACTCTGCAGAAGCGGCCTCCATTGGTGCCTGCCTCAGCCTGTCGCTTCTGCCTGAGGTTTGCCTGGCGGGTGGCAGCTGCCTCCAGAGCAGCACTGAGTGCGAGCTCCCTGGGCTCTGCCACTTGTATGTGTTGTGTGAATGTAGTCATCATAGCTACATGTTTTAAATTCCTTTCAGTGCAAACATCAAATGATTTGAACTATCCAGTTGGCATCAACTGCTGCCATTTTTTCTCTGACGTAGTTAGTTACCTTTATGGATTTTTTGCATATGTCATAGATTCAGTATTCTGTCATCCTGAGGATACTGAAGGTTGTATTACTAAACAACATTTTTCAGCTCTTTTTATTTTTTAATTTTTGCCCTCTTTGCCCCCTCCAAGTGCAGGGCTTTCATATTCTGTGCCTCAGCTTCTTGAGCCAAAGAAACAGCACTATTCAGCTCTTTTTAAGTTAAAATAGTCACCATACTTGGTGAACAAAGAGCAGACTCTTTTGAGAATGAGACTGGGGCATTGAGAAAAATAACTCAGGGCTTCAGAGTTAAGTCACATCACTTCATGTTCCTATTTGAAATGTCTGTCCCACCCTCCAGTCCCTTTGAAGCAGGCGAGAAGCCTTGGGCGTGTGGCTACATGACAGGCACTGGGGTATGAGGTGCACCTGGGGCCAGGCATCCGCCTCAGAGCACAAGCTTCTCAGGAGTTGTTCTCTCAGTATTGGCTTGTGTTTAATCTTTGTCTTTGCTGTCACTTCCTACCACTTGCTTGGTTTGGGCCTGCTCTGGTCTCCAGTCCTGTCTGCTGTTTCCTAATGAGGGCAAACTGAGTTTGTTTATAAAAACGCTTTTTCATGATGATTATTACTGAGATATAATACAGAATGGAAACCACTTTTAAATTACAAGAGAGTGAGTACACTCACAATGTGCGGCAACAAAACAGTGGGACCCCAGGGAGGCCTTGGCAGCGGTGCGCATTCAAATGTCAGCCCGCTGGTCTTGTGAGCAGGCCTCTGAACAAAGCCTCATCCTGAAGGCAGGCAGCACGTGCGCATGATTTGAAGACATGAGCAGATGTTCATTCAACTCCCTGTCCCTGTGGTGGGAGGGCGGGAGCGGGCAGGCCCACCCTGTGTCCTGAGCCACTGCCGCCCAAGTCACCACTGGGCCTGACACAGCAGAGCGAGCCTTGGACACCGAGCAGGTTTGCTCTCTGCTTCAAGGTGGCAGCATCCTGAGCACCCGCTGCTCCGAGACGTATGAGACCAAGACGGCACTTGTCAGCCTGTTCGGCATCCCGCTGTGGTACTTCTCCCAGTCCCCCCGCGTCGTGATCCAGGTAGGCAGCGTGTTTCTGGGTCAGGGCCTTGGCACAACCAACGTGCCGTGTACACAATTCAGTCATGTACTTTTTAGTTTTTATTAAGGTTTAAGATACATTCAGAAAAATGTGCAGATCCTAGATACGCAGGTTGATGACCTGTCATAAGTGGCACACCTGGAGCATCAGACCCAGGGACAGTGTCCCAGAGCTACACCCACACCCCACCTCACCCAGCACCTATCGCAGTGCGACCCCTCCTGTACAAACCACGGGGCACGCCTCCTAGCAGCCCTGTCCACTGCCCTTTGCTGAGTGCCCCCAGCTGGCACTGCCGCCAACCCGGTCACGTTGACACGCTCGGAGGACTGAAGGGTGAGGATTCACACTGCTAGGTGCATCGTGATCTCTGTGTGGAGAGGCTGCCTGACATGAATGATGTTTTTGAAGAAAATGTACATGACTCATTGTATGTAAAACATCCACATAGTTTTCTTTCTCATCGGGACATGTCCAGTCTGAAGAACTAAGGGAGCTAAGTCCTGAGAGCCAGTAAACAGATCGGGCTCCAGGCTGCTTTGACCCTGCAGTGCTTGTCCCAGAGCCACTCTCCTGGGCAGACAGAGTACTTTCCTGCTCAGTGTGCGTGGCCTCGTGCTCTGCAGCAGCGTTCAGAGAGCTCAAGCTGCCCAATCTGTCACAGCACAGCACTGTCCCTTGTTCTGACTGGATCTGGGTAAGGACACAGCCAGGATTCAGGGTCTCAGCGTCTGAAAACAAGCGCCCTTGGGCAGAGGTGCCAATGGGGCTGCTGCAGAGCATCACCGACAAGACGGCAGGCCCAGGCCCAGGCCCAGCTGCTGTGGCGTTCCGAGGGTCCTTCAGGGTGACGTGAAATTCTCATGATTGTAAAGCCAAACTTCAAATGTTTAAGGAGCGTTTTTCTTTGAAATGTGTTTGTCTTGACCATTTTTACTTAATGTTTTGGTTTTCTTAATTCTTCTGAAACTCACTTGAGATAGTAACTCTGGGGTTTAAGTTGCAAATGCCTTTCCCCGGTTTCTTTTGATTTTGCGTATAATTTTTTGCCTTACACAACTTTGCTTTTTATTTCACTGTCCGTCGTTCTCCGCTGCTCCTGTCTGCACTGTTAAGCTTCGCTGCTTTGCCTTTCCTGTAGCCCGACATCTACCCGGGGAACTGCTGGGCGTTCAGAGGCTCCCAGGGTTACCTCGTGGTGCGGCTGTCTGTGGCCATCCACCCGACCGCCTTCACCCTGGAGCACATCCCGAAGACGCTGTCACCTACTGGAAACATCACCAGCGCACCCCGGGACTTCGCAGTTTACGTGAGTGTGGCCTCTCACCTGGGGGCTCCCAGCGCCGAGTGTGGGGGTGGCCACTGTCCTCTGTGAGGGACACTCAGAGGGTAGCTTACGGGACTTGCCTGGCAGGAGGATCCCTTTCTTCATCTCTGTTTGGCTGTAAAAGCAACTGCATATGTTGAATTCATAGAAAATAAGTTAGATGGAAAAGAAGCCCAGAAGCCCAGCACCTAGAGAGCCACCGCGAATATGGTAGCATTCTGGGACCTCCTCCCCATCGGAGAATACTGTTGAGGCAGCACTGCTGATGACGTGATTGCTGTCTTAAAACCAGATTCATCATAAATAATATGTGTCCAGGGCTGTTCACACTCTATACACATCTTTACATACAACATAAGACATCTCGTGTAGCTGAAGCTTGGCTTCCCTTCTCTGTTA
This sequence comes from Solenodon paradoxus, assembly GCA_004363575.1. Taxonomy (NCBI): domain Eukaryota; kingdom Metazoa; phylum Chordata; class Mammalia; order Eulipotyphla; family Solenodontidae; genus Solenodon; species Solenodon paradoxus. The sequence continues at coordinate 206,093 of RJWH01001376.1, forward strand.
TCTGGGGTAAATGCAGATCTTCACGCCTTTGGTTACTGTTAGCCCGATGCTCTGGGCCTTACTGTCCTGGAGGGAATGAGAGGGCGTGGGGTTGGTCCGTCGTTGGGCCTTTGCACCATGTGCCACCAGCATTTCTACCCATGCTGACGACGGTGCTGCTTCTCTTCCCTGCTGAGAATTAGGTCCTCTTTTCCTTTCATTTATGTTGACTTGAGAGTAAAAATACCTTACTTTAATCTACATTTCAGTGTATTTCACAGGTTTCTTTCCTTTCATAGAGTCGTTTTTTTATTCATTTACCTTTTGGGCTGTCATTTCCCTTAAAAATCTTGGCGCATTTTGATAAACATTTCTCAAGTCCTGTCACAGCACCTCCCCACTGTCTGTCTCTAGTTTGTATTTGGTCACATCTACTCACTACCTGTCATCTCCTCCATGAGTTTTAAACCCCAGAAAGTCCATTTCAATTATGAAAGACATTCAAATAGTCAGCAATCTTCCTACTGGTCTATACTTTTTTATAGTGGTGAAGACACAACATTTACCATCTTAACCGCTCTTAGTTGTGCAGACTCTGATGCAGTCCTCACCGCCCTCCATCCCCAGACTCTTCGTTGTCTCCAGCCAACACTGGCCCATTCAGCAGCCAGCCTGCCCCATCTGTATGTGTGGGTGGGTGTCTCCTCCAAGCCCCCCTGAGCAGCTAGGGGCAGCCATGGGCTGAGGTCGACAGCTACTGGTTTGCTCACTCACTGCTAAGCCACCTCTACACTGCACACCACTTCACAACACTTGTTGTAAATTATGTAAAGCCCGTAACAAAACACCCAGCACAAAACAGGCCTTCCTGAGAAGAACTTGTCACTGCTTGCATGGCAAAGTAATTTCTCCAACTCCTGTTGTTGAAGGGAAACAGCTCATTGTCACTTTCCAACATTTATTGACTACAGTTGACCTTTGAACATGGATTGGAGTTGTGAGGGTCCACTTGTAATGTGTTTTCTGTGTCCCTTTTGTGATCACTTGACTCTCTGGATCTGGAACCCACATATACAGGGGCGACTGTAAGTGACCCGAGCTATCAGACTCTGATGTCAAAGGGGTTCCTGACACCAGTGTCCCCAGAATACTACAGATCACTGCAGTCAGGTGTTGACAGAGCCAGTCATAGGCATATTCTGAATTGTGCGTAACCAACTGTGCATGGTTTTGGTTTCAGGGATTAGAAAATGAATATCAAGAGGAAGGGCAGCTTCTGGGACAGTTCACATATGATCAGGAAGGGGAGTCGCTCCAAATGTTCCATGTGCTGGTAAGCCTGGATTTCCCGGCCGCCCCTCCTGTCAGCAGGACCACACAGTAACGTGTCTGTCCGTGTGAAGGCCAGCCTTTCAGAAGCACACCCTCCTGAGTGTCTTGGCATGATCTGTGCTGGCATGGTCACGTCACTGCACAGAAACTTATTCTGTGCCTCCGCTGGTTCTCGGAATTTTACCTGAGTTCCCTGCCTTGTGACTTAGTCCAACTGGGAGTTTCTTTCCCTCCTTGCTTGTACTCAAACACTGGAGTTGGAAAAGTGGTTTGGACTTGGCGTGTTAATTTGAAATAAGTATTTCTCTTTCCTCCTCAATTTCAGAAAATACCTGAAAGCACTTTCCAAACAGTGGAGCTTCGGATCTCCTCTAACTGGGGCCACCCTGAATACACGTGTGTCTATCGGTTCCGAGTCCACGGAGAACCTGCCAAGTAAAGGCACCTCCTGCTCTTGTACATTTGTATATACTGGGATAGCCCAGATGTGGCTTGTGGATTGGGGAGTGGAGATTAGCAGGGTGATGCCACCCCCCCACCCCCACAATAAATGTTGCCCTGCTGGCAGATAACATGGCCCAAGTGACAGTGCTCCTGCCCAAGCCACGCCCACAGGACACCGCATGGAAGCTCATTGGAATGTATGGTTCACAAAGACACTTTGTTTTGGGGGTGGGGTTTTGAACATAAGCTCTTTATATTTTCTTGACATCAGGAACAAAGCAAATGAAGGCAAAGGTTTGAGGCGTTTCTGAGCTTGGAGAGTTAGCCTTTCACTGGTCCTTTTAAAGGACTTTGGATATACACATGTCATCTGTTAAATCCAAGAGGCATTTCTTTCAGGGAAAAACAGTGACACCAAATTTCAGATTTCTAAACTCCTTTCCTTCAGGGTGGACTTCAGCAGCACCAGAAGCTACTGTAGCTCAAGGGGTGGTGGGGGGGCGGGGGTGGGTAGGAGGGGAATGACCCTGTGCTTTTCTGCTGAGTTTGCTCTTCCTAGGGAGGCAGGACTTGGGTGCTGATGCCCCAAGAAGTGGGGTCTTGGGGATGGGAGGTGGTAGTCTAATTGCAGGGCTGGCTAATCTAACCAACCTAAGGAGTTCTCAGGTCTCAGCGGACTCACTTCGCCGTATGAATAGGAACCAAGAAGTCCAACCTGTTGAATGTTTTCCGGGTTTGTTTTGAATTTTGCTGAAAAGCGAACACTAATGCTCGGTCTTGCAGAGATGTGCTTCCTCACCCTGGTGCCAGCACACTCGGGTGCATGACTGCAGTGCTCCCATCAGCAGCCCCTGCAGCACCCGACTCACTCCTGCAGGTGCTGGTTCGAATGGATATTTAAAACTAGACTTCACCGAGCAGACTATAAATGAGATACCTGAAAGGCACTTAAAAGTGCTACAGGTGTTTCACCTTAAAATTACTTAAGTTTTATTGGGTTTAGACACTTTTTTGATGTACCGTAATGTTATATTTTCAGAAAAAAAATGACAGTGCTGACTGGTTTTCTGGAGAGTTTTATGTATATTGCACAGTCCTCAAATATACAAAAACCACATAAAGTCGCATTTTTTTCACTTAGAATCTGAACAAATGCCTATGCAGTCATGTTGGGGAAAAAATGTATACAGATGTCTCATTTTTACAGGATAATATATATCAAAATTTCCTATATAAAACCAAATTGGGAGTTGGGGTGCAAATATTTTGAATATTAATTTATTTTTAAAGATGCAAGATAGGACTTTGTGCAATGTATTTTTGTAAATGCTTTTCAAAATGTTTGTCTTTGGTAGTGCTGCTTTTGCTGCCACCAGATTGATAAGATGCTACCGAAATGTTTAAATAAAGAGTTTTAATTTTTAAAAGTGCATGTGATATTTGAAATGAATAATAAACATATTTCTTTTTCTCAATTTGCTTCGTTTCTGCCCACAGGGGTGTACGGGGAGGGGCCACTACGTCCGTAAGTTCTTTCCAGCCGAGTCACCGGCTTTCCTGGTCTCCGGGGCACCTTTTCTGCGAGAAAACCCTCTTAGGGAACAGACTGACCTGTAGGGAAGGAAGCTGCTGACTGGAGGCCATTAGGGAAGGGAGGTGGCTCTGCTGTCCGGCGGATGGGCGCGGGCGCCTCCGGCTCCACCCTGTCGCCCTGGACACGCGCTGGGTCCCCGGGTAAAGCGTCCTGCCACGCAGCGCAGCGCGCCAGGCCGCGTCCTTCCACCCGACCCCAAGAAATGGCCCTTCCCTGCCCGGTTGCAATCTACCTCGCCCAGCCCCGCCGGGCACCAGCAGGACACGCCCCTCTGACCTTACGCCGCGGCGCCGCTTGGTCGTCCTTTGCCGCCCGCCACTGTGGCGTCAGCACTCCGTCCACGTGACGGCACCCGGCAGCCGCTACGGCCCCGCCCCGTCACATGGCGGGGCCCCGCAGGCTCCACCCTGCGATCACGTGCTGCCCGCCGGCGCGCGCGGCTCCTCGCGGCCACCGTAGAGGGCGTCGGGCGGCCGCCGGGACGGAAGCCGAGAAGCGCTGCCGACCGCGCCTGCGACAGCGTCAGCCTTTCGCGGAGCGCCGGCCGATGGCGGCGGCGGCGGCAGCAGCGATGGCTGAGCAGGAGAGCGCCCGGAACGGTGCCCGCAACCGCGGCGGCGTCCAGCGCGTGGAGGGCAAGCTGCGCGCCAGCGTCGAAAAGGGTGACTACTACGAGGCACACCAGATGTACCGGACCCTCTTCTTCAGGTACGCGCCGCCGCCTTCCAGCGCTTTCCGCCCGACGCTCCAGAGCCCCGCCCCCGGGCGCGTCCCATTGGCCGCGCCTCGCCGCCCCGCGCCCCCGTTGGCTCGCGCTGCTGCCTGTCTGGCGGTCCGAGCGGTGGCCGTGTGGCGGCGGGCTGAGGGCTGCGGCCCGGCCCGGCTCGTCCGGCCGGTCCGGCCCGTCCGGCCCGGTCTCGCTCCGACCCGGACCTCGACCCCACCTGCCCCGGCCTGCTGCTTCTCACCGCGGCTCCACCTGCCCCCGTCACCCCCTCCCACCCGACCCCTCCTTCCGAGCCGACCCCACCTGCCCTGCGGCCTCCTCCCGAACCCTGACCCCGCCGGCCGCCTCCCCTCACCCCGACTCCTGCCCTGTGCCCGCTGTGCCTCTGCCGACTCCCACCGCCGAGTGCCGGTTCCCCTCGACCTCTCACTCGAAATCTCAGGGTTTTCCTCCCGCGGAGAAGCCAGTCAGGGCTTTTTCACGTCCCATTTTGTTTCTTCGCCCTTGCTTAACTGTATTTCGTTACCAAATCAGGGAGGTCGATAGACGGGTGGTTTTGTTCGCCTCTGCTGCCCAGTACTGACCACGTGCGGCTGTCAGCCGCTGATGCGGATCGGGGTCTAGGTGATGCCGGGGTAGCCAGAGGCACCTTGTGACTTCGGGAGGACAGCCCTGGGGTGGGTGTACCGGCCCAGGCACCCTTTTTCAGTGTGGCGCCAGGAGATTCAAAGTCGTTTGTTGCTTGTGTTAGTTTCCTTTCGGCCTGCAGTGTGTCAGTGTCTGCGCTGCCATGGGCTTTCAGCTGTTAAATTGCACTTGCCAGGTGTGAGTCCAGCACGTGACACATGTTGTGACCCTTTGCCATTCAAACCGGAAAACAACTTGGCTCTTCGTTAGAACTTGGGTTTATTGTAAAGCTAATTCTAGAAGGCTTAGTCTGTTCCGCGGAGTCTCTCTTTCTCAAGTGGCCCAGCACAGCGGTCCTGGTGTGCTACTAAGGGCAGGCGGGCAGCCCGGGACGCCATGCAGGCCTAGATCCTTGTGTCTCTAGCGAGTTGATGCACTGTGTTGGGAAGGCTGCAGGCACTTTCTGCTGTGGCTGTAGTGTTGGAATTTTTGTTTGGATGGCAGGTGGGAGTGAACTTAGTTTATCGCCAGAGTGGTGACGCGTGTGACGTGTCCTCAGGCAGGGTACCACATCCCCAGCACTTGCTCGTGGAGGGCAAGCTGTTGAGTGCCTGTCCTCAGTCTCAGCTGGCTTGATGCATTGGTGATGAGGCCTGAGAGCCTGGCTCTTCAAGATTTTCATCTGCCTTGTATAGACCCCCTTGCAGCCAGAGTTGGGGGTCAGAGACCCTGGCTCATAGTCACTGCTTTCTCTGAAGGGTGATATGTTTCCAGATTATTACTCACCCTGACCTTCTGGAAACACAGATTAGTCAAGCTACCTCTCGCTTTATGGCTGTGTTGCAAAACGATTTTTTCTTCGGGAAACTAGCCTGCCAGGTTTTGTTTTGTTTTGATAAGGAGATTTGCTTTTCCCTTTAGTTGGAAGCTGTTTTGTTTTACTTCTGGGTTGATTCCTAATGCCTGACGTTGAGAGTGGTGTTTCTGATGGTTGTTGAATGTGTCAGTCTACAGCAACACTTGCATGCAGTGTGGGCTGTGATACCCCTCAGCTGACCGGTCTTCAGGGAGCGAGTCGGAATTGCTGCAGGCACAGCCGGCCATACTGACGGTCCGCCTGGCAGGTGTGCTGCCAGAAATACGCATGGGGGGCTTCTGGGTCACAAGTGTTTTCCCCGTTAGTCAGCAGAACTGAATCTTCCTGAAACGACCCGGTGCTCTTCATCAGAGCCAGCTCTGCAGTGACGCTCTGTGAGGAACAGTCGACTTAGCTCTGAGTAGCAGCCCCTCCCCCAGGAGCGTGTGGACATGCTCTTGACCGGTGGTCACGTGCCACCTCAGAACCGGAGGGGCACCCAGATGCTTGGGGAGCCTCCCTGAGCCTCGACTTCCACGTGTGTGGGTCATAGTGGTGAGCAGTGGATGCACTGCCCAGTACCGCTAGGGCGAGCCCTCATTCAGACCTCCGCTTTGTGTGTGACGGCAGCCGCCAGGCCATCCATCACCCCCCGGTGCTACCTCTTCCTTAGTGAGTAGGCAGGCGGGCAGAGTTCAGCATTTACGCGAGATGTGCTCCTTGGTGAGCCAGACATGGTGGACACCATCAGACGCCCGACAATCACAACTGGAGGCATCCATCACCCCAGAGCTCTGCTTATCTTCAGCTCCGTCTCCGCCACCCGCAGGTGGCACTGACCAAGGCGACTCTGACACTTGCTGGTCTGGGCTCCACATACTTGTCACCCCAGGGGACAGCGGCCCTTGGTTGCTGAGTCCTATTGTTGCATGGACTTGTTTGTCCATCCATTTGGTGGCTACATTCACCAGATGAGGCCCCTTATTTTCACTTGCATCCCATCCCACAGCAGCGGGACGAGGGAGAAGGAATTGGGCAGCCAGCACGGCCCTGCCAGTCACCTGCTCGTGCTGTCTTGTCTCCTCTAGGACAAGGGACCTCCCTTTTCCAAGTCTCTGTGGCATCCATACTCCTGAGGAAATCTCCCTCAGGGCCTTTCTGTCCTTGGGGTTCCCAGGGGCCTTCCTAAGAGTATGTGATGACGATCTCGGCCTGGAACCTTGTGCCTCTTTAAGTTGGGTACCTGACGATCTGTGCACACGGCTAATGCCCTGTGTGTACTCAGCACCTGTTTGCTCTGCGTACTCGGTAGCAGTACCTGTGGGTCACTGCATCTCGGATGCCTGTCAGCACTCTGCATGCCCACTCTGCTGTCAGTGGCTCTGACACTGGGGAGTCGGGTGCCTCATTCTCTTCAGCTGACTGAAGAAGTATCATAACCAGTCCATCAAATGCGCCTCCAGCGAAACACCCTTGGACAAAGCCCATTCCACACAAGCGCAACTGAAGGCGGCAAGCAAGCAGCAGCTCACGGAGGCTCAGCAGACGGGCCCTCCAGCTGGGGGGTTTTTTGGGCAAATTAGGTTCCGAAACTAAGATTGCGTTTGCTACTAGCTTTTAACACAGATTTCCCTGTGGAAGTATTGTTTAGCAAGGGCTCAGGTCAGCACATGGGGTTCTCACAAGCCGACAGAAGCAGCAAATGATAACTGTCACTCAGGCAGGGAGGTGAGAGAAACACCAACCCCGCTGATTCTGGTAGGTTGGTCCTTCCAGCTAGAAGCTATCCGTGCCACCAGGCCCCTCGCCAGCACGCAGCTTTGGGCAGCAGCACCGGTGGCACAGGCGAGTGGTGCCCATGAGGGTTCTTCAAGCCGGTCACAGCCTGTGCCTCTCCTGGGAGGAGGACCTTCCTTCCTGCAATGCTGCTCGTTCCGTCCCTGCTGAGGATGTGCTCGGCCGGGCCCAGATCCTGGGCACCACTGCCCTTGGGTTGTCAGTGACCATGTCCTCCACTCCAGGCACGCGAGCCCCTAGGAAAATCCTCCTATCGCGCTGACAGTTTCATCAGAGTTCTTCAGGACACGTTCAGACCACAGCACCTCTGTGTAACGCATGCTTTCAAAGCGTGGGTCTGAGGTCCCACAGCATCCTGCAGCACTTCAGACAGCAAGGGTCCAGACCCCTGCTGTGTCATCTGTGGTACAAAGAAGTGGCATGGTTGTCACTTAGAATAAGTACCTACACTTCTGTGTGTCCATGCAGACCTCCGCGTCGTGTTTCCAGAACACTCCACGGGGTGTCGGGCACCAGGCGGTGAAGGGCCTAGGGGCTTGTGCAGGGTGGCGTGGGCAGGAGGGAAGCCAGGATGGTCTGCGTGTGACATGGAGCTGCTCCAGACAATGGAGGCAGATACCCTGTTCCCTGCAGACTTCCTTTCCCAAGGTTCAGTGTCCCCCTGTGTGTGGGCGTGGGGCCCCCCAGGGTCGCGTTCCCTGGAAGCTGAGCCTCCGTGAGCTGCTGCTTGCTTGCTGCCTTCAGTTTCGCTTGCGTGGAATGGGCTTTGTCCAGGGGCTTTTGGCTGGAGGCACATTTGATGGACTGGTTATAATACTTCTTTTCTGATAATCACTGAGGTAAGCCCTTGACCCTTGGATGGAGAGTGATGCCTGGGCCTCCCGCCAGGACTCTGCAATGCTTCGGGAAGGCCTGCTGTTCTCACCTCCTCTCAGGCTGGCCTTGGCATCCCTGGTGCTCCTGTGTTTTCTTTAAAGGAAAGGTATAGGCAGAAATGAGAGCAGGCAGGAAGAGAACAGGACGTATTTTTTATTCATTTGTACATCTTGATTTGTCCTGGGTCCAGGACGTGAACCCAGGTCCTTGGTTTGTATGTGGTTTGTGCCACCAGAGGCAGTGAACTTCTTTCTCCACTTGGCCACCAGGGTGCGTCATCCCTGGTGCTGTTTGTTATAGGTGGGCTTTGTCCTGTCGTCACTGCTGAGCATCCCTGCCTGCCTTCCCCTGCTCCTTGCAGTCTGAGAGAAACCCCGTAGGCGGGCCACGATGCAGGACAGACCGGTGGGGAGTGGGGTCAGACCAGAGCATCATTGCCTGGGAAGACACTGTCTGCGCGCTCCTGCTGGCCTGTCCCCTGACTGATGGTGAGGGCATTGCCTCACCTTTCCTGCAGCACCCGCCCCAGGTGCCCCAGGGTGCCATGAAGGGGACCGTCACCCCAATGTCACACTGGTCCCTTCTGCCGAGAGCTCAGGAGATGCTCCAGGAACACACTGCTTCTGGCTCCTGCACAAACAGGGTCCTGTAGCCTGTCCCAGATGTGTCCACTGTCCCTGAGGTCCAAGTGGCTGACAGCAGGGACCCCATTCCTGGCAGGGGGCCATATGCGGGACTCCTGGTGTGGCGCCTGGACAGAGTTCTGTCCGGTCGGCAGGGTAGCGCACCCAGTCAGCCTCCACCGGGAGGGGTGGGTATGCTGGTCACCCTGCCGTGCATGTTTGCTGGACAGACGCCTGGGCACGGAGACGCCTGAGCGTGTGGACAGCAGGTCTGTGTTGCCAGGTACATGTCGCAGAGCAAGCATGCTGAGGCCCGGGAGCTCATGTGTGCAGGCGCGCTGCTCTTCTTCAGCCACGGCCAGGTAAGCGCTTTGCCCGGCCCGGCCCTCCTCCACAGCTCTCCCGGGAGCTCGTCCTCACCCAATGTGTCTCCTGTTTCGTAGCAAAACAGCGCTGCTGACTTGTCCATGCTGGTCCTAGAATCACTGGAGAAGGCTGACGTCGAGGTGGCTGACGAGCTGCTAGGTAAGGCTCGCTCCTTGTTGTGCGGCCGGGTCTTCTGGATGCAGATAGAGCCTGGCCCAGTGCACAGAGCCACAGCTGAGCGCAGGTGCCCACAGGGAACGCAAATGCACGTGCTGTCTGCGAAGTGATTGGCCTCCGAGGGATGGGAGGGCACCACTAGCACCCTCAGCTTGCTGTCCGTAGTTCCTACCTAAGCGCCAAAATGCTGTGTGATGGACTGACGGCGTGCTCTCTGGATAAAGGTCTGTTTGTCGTCTTTAGACAATTTGGCCAAACTCTTCAGTTTGATGGATCCAAATTCTCCAGAGCGAGTGGCATTTGTGTCCAGAGCCCTGAAGTGGTCCAGCGGGGGATCTGGGAAGCTGGGCCACCCGCGGCTCCACCAGCTGCTGGCCCTCACCCTGTGGAAAGGTAGGTGGGGCGTGGGGTCTTGCGTCCTGTGTCACTGGTGGGTTTGGCAGGCTTTCTCTCCCAGCTGCGTCTTTAGCTGGTTCCTCTTTCTGCAGCCACCTTTCCCTGCAGGTTGTGTGTGGAGTGTTTGTGGGGTGCAGTGAGAGCCCCTTCTTCAAGGGTGACTCACCCCCACATGCAGACTCAGGCAGCAGAGGCGACGGCGGGATGGAGCACTGGTCAGGGGTGCTATGGGCTTGGGTGGAGCCACAGACCTGGTTTGGAGCTCAGGGCGCAGCCTGTGAGCAGCTCCGAGGAGCTCTGCCACCTGCGCCGGCCCCAAGGTCATTCAGAGAACAGGTCAGATCGGAGCCCAAGTTGAGACCAGAGAGGTCAGGCTGGCACCTTGGGGGTCTAGCCTAGCTCTCCTGGCTCCACTCTGAGGTAGGACTGTTACTTGCCTCCTTTCTTTTCCTGGGAAGGCGCTAAAACCAGAAGGTTACTTTGGGCTATAGAGCAAGAGGGAGACAGAACAAGAAACTGATTCCACATCCTCCTGAACGTCCCAATGGCAGGCCCCAGGGTGCCCACCACTGACCAGCAAGAGCCCTGATCTGGCCAAGGGGCAAGAGGGCATGGGGTCAGGGAGCATGATGGGTGGGCCCCTGGCAGGGGTCTGGTCTTTTTCCTGAAAGAGTGGGAGCTGGTGGCGATGGGGCCCAGTCTGTCCCAGAAGACTGCCTGTCCGCCATCAGCCCCGACTTCACCCACCGGAGGCCGTAGAGCCAGGATCTTCTCTGCACATGCCACCCCGGGACAGATGTTGGGGTCGCAGTAGGGACAGCAGGGGGTTCACCAAGCTCAGTCACAGCTGACATGGGAAGGTTTCAACTTATCACTAAAACAAGAAGACACTGTTAGAAACAACTCGTAGTTTACTAACCAGTGGGCAGTGGAGTTGCTCAGCTGGTAGGTCACATCGCGGAGATGCCCCCGGGTGCTCACATTGGCTCATTGGGTCTGCTTATGGCCACAGCCACTAGGAAGTTGCCGCTGAGACTTGGATGTGCACACGTGTCGTCTGTGAGAGCGCAGATTCTGGTCCCGAGCCTGAGAGTCCATGCTCCTCGCAGTTCTCAAGTGACCCCACTCCCAGTGAGTCACAGCAGAGCCAACCGTCTGCGTGCCAATGACATAGGAGCTGCAGCAGCTCCGTCTCTGCCAGCTGGGAGGGACGTGCTTTGGGGCTCACCTCTGCGGGGGTCGGGGCCAGGCAGGACGATGCACAAGGAAGGCCGTCACAGTGCGCCCGCAGGCCGGGAGTGCTGGGGCTGCGTGCTGGGGTCACGGGCCATGCACTCGTGAGGTCTGTGCGGAGGCCTGCAGGGCAGGGCCCAGTACCCCACGGCTGTTTCTTCTGGCTCAGCCGGTGTCTGCGTTGACATGCGAACGCGGGGCCGCTTCCCATGCTGCACTCATGCTTTGTTTGTAGTTCCACTTGGAATGAAGGAAGTCAGTGGGATGTGTTGGGGTGACAGCTGCCGTTCCCGCCCGGTAGAGCTGCGAGCCCGCAGAGCACACTCTGTAAAGGCTCGGTCCATTCTGACGTGTCTGCATTCACAGTTGTCTCTTTCCCTCCATAGAACAAAACTACTGCGAGTCTCGGTACCACTTCCTGCACTCCTCTGACGGCGAGGGCTGCGCCAACATGCTGGTGGAGTACTCTACCTCCCGGGGCTTCCGCGCCGAGGTGGACATGTTCGTGGCCCAGGCCGTCCTACAGTAGGTGTCCGCGTGCGCTGCCTCTTGGCTGAGCTGTCCCTGTGTCACCTGATGGTGCATGAGCGCTGAGGTCCATGGGCCTGCTCAGGGGACTGTGACCCTGTGCAGACACTGGAGTTAGGGCTTTGCAGAAGCCCCCACGCATCAGACGTGCTGGTGGAAATAGCATCACGTGCGTCCTTTCCCCATTACCTCTCCGTGGAACTCAGCGTCAGGTAACCAGTTTTTGTAGGACTGTGTCTAGTCGACCCTCAGGCGTCCTGGGCTGTGAACTGAGCTTCAAGGCTGCCTCTCCAGGCGTTTTCTGCCTGGGCATGTTGGCTCACAGCCGGCCCCGCTGTGAGACTCTCCGTCTCCCGCTCTGTTCCGGTGGCCGCCGCGTCTTTGCCCAGCAGTTTATCTCGAAAGTGTCAATCCCATCATGGTTGGAGCCTACGGCTCCAGCTCTCCCTCTTCACACGTGTGCCTTTTTCCGCCTTCCCGTGGGGACATTTCCTCCACGGAGCCCTTCGGTGTGGTAGGCCCATCCCTGGGCCCCTGCGCCCGCTCCTCCAGAAGGTAGTGTCCCGAACCCACAGCTCAGGGAACTTCGTGACTGCGGCGTGAGTTTCTCTGAGCCTGGCTGCTGATGCTCAGCCCGTCACTCGGTGCCTCACGACAGTCCTGGGGACTTGCCTCGGGGGCAGCACCAGCCTCACGCTGCCTGGACTCACGCACGCCGACCCCCACGGCGCCACAGCTCTGTGACCCAGATGAGTCCCCTCCTCAAGCTTTTAAGTTGTGAAGGTGCAGAGTAGCTGTACTCGCGGCAGCTCGGACTAGCGTAGGGCCTGCTGGCCCGGCTTGGGAGCCATGGGTTCGCGGCCTGCGAGAGGGTCTCAGGATCCATGGCAGCCAGTGACCACCGCCACTATCCGTGTTCGTGGAGACCCTACGTCTCTCCGACTAGTATGTTCTCCTTTCTAGGTTTCTCTGTTTAAAAAACAAAAGCAGTGCGTCAGTGGTGTTCACGACGTACACACAGAAGCACCCGTCCATCGAGAATGGGCCCCCATTCATGCAGCCTCTGCTTAACTTCATCTGGTTCCTGCTGCTGGCTGTGGACGGGTGAGTGCAGGGTGGGGTGCTGTGCAGGGGCATCCGTGCCTTTTCCCATGGAAACCGGTGTTCTCTGTCCCGTTCCAGAGGCAAACTCACAGTGTTCACGGTGCTGTGTGAGCAGTACCAGCCGTCCCTCCGACGGGACCCCATGTACAACGAGGTGAGGGCTTCCAGCTGGGGTGGGGCCGGAGGGGTGGTCAGCAGGGTGCCTGGGCGGGGCCCTGCACTGACGGTGCTGTGCCCCTTGCAGTACCTCGACAGAATAGGACAGCTCTTCTTCGGCGTGCCACCCAAGCAGACGTCTTCCTACGGAGGCTTGCTAGGTAAGGCGCCCGGTGCCCGTTGGAGGAGCCGGGCACAGCCTCTGCCCACCCCGTGCTGGCCCAGCTCTGCTCCCAGGCTCTCGGCGTCTCGCTGATGAGCGCTTGTTTTCAGGGCTCCCTCCCGGGGCCACAGGATGGAGGCCCATCTCTTGACGTTCGGTAAAATGCACAGCGTAGAATTGGCCATCTTGGTTCTGAGAGCAGCTAGGGCACTGGGCTGTCCACGTGGCCACGCAGCGACCCCACCGTGCGTTTCCACGGTGTCTGGAAGTGGTCAGTGGTGTGTTGAACCGCGGGCCTGTACTCCTGATTTGCATGTCCTTTTGCTTGGTGATGAGGCGTATCTCCATGTGTAATAGCCAGCAAGCGTGCTTCCATTCAGGCCACTTTGCCTGTTGGGTCAGGTTGTGTCAGGCGTTCTCTCACTGCGCGTTAATTGCTCGTCAGATAAATGGTTTGCAAGTGTTTTCTCGCCTTCTGTAGCCCGTCATTCTTTTTTATAAAAGGAGCTCCCGTGTCCTCTGCAGCCTCCCCAACTGTTGACATTCCCCCAGGGGACACTCGTCACAGTGGATGGACCTGCACTGATATGTCGTAGTCGTTCTGGGACCATGCTGGCAGCAGGACTGCCCTGATGGGCAGTCTGGGGTCGGAAGAGCTGTGCACTGCCTCGTTTCCATCATCACAATGTCATGGAGTGTTGGTGTATTTTCAGTGCCCGAGATTCTTCTGCGCCACCTGCCACCCCTCACCCTCATTGCTCTTGTACTCAGCACAGTGTGCTCTGGCGTACAGATTATTTTCATATTCTCTTTTTTTTAAGAGATGGAGGATGACAGAAGAGGAGGAAAAACATCTTTCTCTATTTAGCTGTTCATCTTGGTTTTTCACCCTGGCCCTGGGTCTTGAACCCAGACCCTTGCGCTGTATGTGGTGGTCTGCACGCTAGCATCTCAGTCCCCTGAGCCACAGGGATGTGCCCAAATATTTCTATTTTCATTTGTCTTTTTCCTTCTGTTGTCTAAACCTGTGGGTGCCACACCCAGGAAATCCCCGCAAGACCGACGGCGTGGAGCTTTGGCCCTGTCTTAAGAGCTGGCTGCTGTAGCTCTTTGGCCTGTGATCCATTTTGTGGTCTGAGGCACGGGCGCTGCTCGTTCTCCATGTGGCTGGATTCCAGCACCTTCTGTGGAAAAGACACCCCCGCCCCGCCCTACCTCTCGAGTGGTTTGGGCACCATTGTCAGAAGCTCTTGAGTGCTGTCTGTTGAGGACTCAGATTTAGACTCGTGGGTGTTGGAGGCCACATTCAAGGCCCCCCTGCACCCTGCCCAGCTGATGCCACCAGCAGGGCCACCTGCCCGCCAAGTCCTGCCGGGACCTCGCCCCTCGCCCCTCACCCGGCGGTGGCCAGCACAGGTCTGCACACCTTCTTGTGCTTGAGCGCGCTTCCTGGTGTTCTAGTTACTTTCAGTGGTGAGTCTCGTTCACGCGCAGAGCTCGACGCACCGCCTGCTCCTGCTGTTGCCGTCCTCACAGGGACTCCCCAAGCGCCTGCCCGCAGGCTTGTCACCACAGCGCTGTCTCTTCGGCACTGTCCGCCTGCCTGATGGCTCCCGGCACAGTGCTGGTCCCATGGTGGCTGTCGCCTCACGGCTCCATGGGAAGGCACTACAGTCCACACGGCCACTCTGAGCACCGTTTCCCTCAGACACAGGTGTGACTTTACCTGTGGGAACCACGGCCTTCGTTCTGGCAGTTGGAGCGCTCGTGCCACGTCCCTGCTCTGCACGGCCCCTGCAGGTGCCATGTCTCTGTGTGAAGTGCTTGCTCGCTGTTCTCACTTCACCTGTCGGTCAGAGCGGCCATTCCAGAGCGCTGGGTGCCGAGCAACAGCTGCAGTAGTTGTGTGACGTGTCCTTGCGTCCGGGGAGCACTGCCCGCCACTCGTTCCTGGGGTTCTGTGGGGTCCAGTTTAAGCCGACTTTTTGAATTGCGTTGACCTAACAGCTCTTGTTTGGGGGAAAGCTAGACAAAAGCAAAGGTCAGGACGACAGCTGACACCAGAGTGCTGATGACATCATGATTGAGTTAGACCTCCGCCCCCCGTGGTCAAGGGCGGCCCAACACCACGCTGATGGTTTGGGCTCCCTGGGTGACAGGGGCGGCCTCCTCCCGCATCGGCAAGCCTGGGCCCTGGGTCCAGGCTGGGGTCAGCACCAGGTTTGGTCGTGGGAGGGTACTTTCTCCCTGGACCACCCTGGAGCTGCTGTGGCCCTGATGGCTGCATGCATTTCCTTCCAGGGAACCTTCTGAGCAGCCTCATGGGCTCCTCCGAGCAGGAGGGTGAGGACAGTCAGGACGACAGCAGCCCCATCGAGCTGGACTGACAGCGCCGAGCTGCGTGGACGCCGTGGCCCCCACACGTTCTGAGGCGTAGGGCACGGCCTCGCCCTGCAGGCTCCGTGGAGGCCAAAGCGCCCTGTGTTGCTGTCTGTCTGTGTGCTGGCTGGGGCGGCCTGGCACGGTGCCAACGGCCACGCATCTCCCCTCAGAATGACCCCAATAAAGCACGGCCTGCCGCGCCCCTTCCCGGCCTTGTTTCTCTTTGCTTTGGGCGGGCTGAGGGCTGGCAGGTGCAGTGGCCTCAGACCTGTCAAGGGGCCTGTCCCAGGCGACGGCAGGCTGGCTGGATGTCCTGTGGGGACTGGGCCCACATCCTGCTCCAGTCCAGCCCGGAAGCCGCGGTCCTGCCCTGAGCCCCGCACCGTCACTCTGGGAATGGCGGCTCTAAGGAGGGTGCCTCAGAACTTTCCGTCTGCGCAGTGTTTATCCCCACTGGGTGACTGACTCTCCAGCCTGCCGTTTGGATTCTGACGTCTGTCTAGGAGTGGGCGAGCGCCCTGCCTCACCGACGCCGCTGTTCTGGCGTCATAAGCAGAGGGGGAAACACTTTATTTTTTCACAATTAAAATAAGAGTTGTAGATTAATACACAGTGATCATGCATGGGAAGGAGGGAGACATACAGTTTTATTCACTGTAAAATGGAATTTAAAGGAAGGTTTGTGCTAATTGTTGAGTTTAAATAAATTCTTTATACTGGGCTTCGGAGCACTGGTCCTTTGTGAGTGAGCTCAGCCAGCGCGGCGGGACTGAGGCTTGGGCCCTAGAGGTCCAGTGCCAGGACCGGTGTGGGCCCGCACGTCCTGGTGGCATGGCGCCCGCGGTGGCTGGGCGGACACAGGTGGGCAGTGTTGGGAAAGTCTCACCATCCTAGGTGTACATCTGCGGTGTCGTTTTGTGTGAGTCTGGAGAAACCACTGACAGGTTGGCGGGGTTGCGGCTTCCAGGAGCGGCTGCGGGGCTGGGCTGGGAGGGGCACTGAGCCCCAGGATTCTCGAGGGTGCTGTCGGAAGAGGCCTTGAAGGGTGAGGTTGGGGGCTGGAGTCTGGCTACAGGCGGGGAAGCTGGATGGGCCCCAACGGGTCTGCGCCA
The DNA here is from genome assembly GCA_004363575.1 of Solenodon paradoxus. Taxonomy (NCBI): domain Eukaryota; kingdom Metazoa; phylum Chordata; class Mammalia; order Eulipotyphla; family Solenodontidae; genus Solenodon; species Solenodon paradoxus. Next base: position 222,565 of record RJWH01001376.1, read on the forward strand.
GGAGGAGCACCCCACTTCTGCTGTCGTGTGGTTTTGGAGGAAGGAATGGCACCAGCTCCACTAGTGTTCAGGGAGCAGTTGGAGATAGGTGCACTTTTCACACATGGCTGTGCCCCAACTCCCGGGACACAGGAAGCGCCGAGGGGTGGGCTGGCACTCAGCTGCTGTCCCCTGAGGTGTGAAGTTCAGGTTCCTGAGAGCAGACGCTGGTAGGCACGTCTCTTCCAGCGCTTCCCGAGCCCGCAGTTCCAGCGCGCACTTGGAAGAGTGCGGCCAGTGCGGCCATTTCCCAGCGGCGCCAGCGTCCCCGCGTCTCCCCCACTTGACTCAGGACGGGTGGGGGTGGCCGCCCAGCCCGCGGGGCCACAGACCAGCACTAGGAGTGCCCGCTTTGGCACCTTCCTGAGGCGGTCTCCCGGCCGTTGTGAAGCCAGATCGTTCCTGTCACGGATGGTGGGACTGTCTGTGACACTCATGAAACCAGTGGGTGGGGACTGGCGGCCCAGGAAGGGTCTGGATGAGCACGGGCTGGCTCGTGGGTGGACTGACCTGCCTGCAGGGGTGAGTGGGGACTGCAGGTTCTCTGGCACCAGGCAGTTTTCCTCAGTGGCGTGGACAGGGGCCCAGGGGCTGGGAGGAGACACCTCGGTTCTGAGGAAAAGAACTGCTGTCCTTCCTGGGTGAGGTGCTGGGTTTCTTGGTGACTGAAGCTGTGGAAGTGACCCTGCCAGTGTCCTCACCCAGCCACCATTGGGACCCCTTCCCTGGCAGCCCAGGAACGCAGGCTTCTGATGGGTCTCAGCAGGTGAGCACTGTGCTCAGTGGAGGATACGGGCTCCCTTAGCCCTCTGCCCCAGGCAGGCCTGCACTGCCTCTGGGGCCCTGCGACTTGGGTGCACGAGACTGGATTGCGGCCCTGGGCACACACTCTTGCAGGTGCCCCTTCTTGGTGCCTGAGGCCAGTGGGCAGGTTTGGACATGCAGACACTCCACTTCCAGGACCCCTGGCAGTCTACTCACAGGCCTGGTTCCAAGCTCCCCTGGGCGCATGTCTTAGCTGGAAGCCACCTCATCACCCAGCAGTCTCCCCTCCCCTCCACAACTCCACATGGGCCAGGAGAGGCCCCGGCCTCTGCGTCCTTGCACACAGGCATTTGGGGAGACTTGGTGGCTGTCACTGCTGGCTGGCTGCACCTAGAGGTCCAGTGAGCTGGGCCCAGGTCTCTCCTGGCCTCTGTCCTCCAAGAGTTCAAAGACCTCTGGTCAGGGAGGTCAGTGGGTCCCTGGGCAGTGCTGAGCCCCAGGCTGGCTGTGTGAAGTGGCCCGCAGGCAGCTGACGCTCCATCCATTTGGTGGGGCCCAGGCCCGTGTGCGCACCCAGTCAGCGCCTGCACCCGCCACCCAGCCCCGGGGCCCCCAACGACACACAGCAGAGCCTTAATAAATACGTGTTGGAGCAGGAGCAGAGGGGAGGCCTGTGGCCAAGCGCCATCCCCAGTCCAGCCCCCTGATCTCATGTGGGAACAGGGTGGCTTTGAGGGCTGTAGGGCCGTGCTGGGCCTGGGGGCAGGGAGGGAGGCCGGAGTATCACATCCAGAGGGCAGCGCATGATGGGTCAGAGGTCAGGCCAGCCTGCAGTAAGGTTCCAAAGACTCAGGTCCTATTGGCTAAAGCTGGGCCCGGCCTGGCCACGCTGGTTTCCCTGCAGGACCAGGCGCACTTTCCTCTGTGGCCCTGACGGCTGGCCGCCACCTCCTCGCCGGCCTCCTCGAGTGAGTCCAGAGTCCTTGGCCTCTTAAGGTTTATGCTTGAAGTGGGCTTCCACTGGAAAGGGGACAGGTGTCGGCCTTGTCACAGCCCCCGGCACCAGGCTCCGCCCCCACTCCCTGCCCGGCCCTCACCTGCGTACTCCTGCGGCAACATGGGCCTGTCCACCACCTTCCGGAAGGCCTCCATCCACGCTCGCTGCTCCAGCTCTGTCTCGCAGGCCAACAGAAACCTGCGCTCCGGCGTGACGATGGTGATGCCGTGTGGCCAGTGGTGGCCCTGGGTGGATGGCGGGAGCCCGTCCAGCACCGTGTAGCCGCTCTCCCTGCTGCCGATGAAGACTTCCCCACGGGCAAAGGCGTCCTGTGGGCAGCGCCGGACTGAGTCGCCCATAGTCCCAAGCCCCGCCCCCAGCCCTCGTCAGGGTGGCCAGCACACGAGGCGCCCCACGGATGCTGGCCGGTCAGCTCCTGTCTCAGGTGACTGGAGAGAGAGGCGTCCTACAAGGGGACCAGGCGGGTCCATGGCCCTGCTTACCAGCGGGTCTTTGAAGTACATGAGCCTCCTGTCATCCATGGTGAACCAGCGCTTCCGGAAGCCTTCTGTGTGCTGGGTGGGGCGACCAGGTGCTCGGCCTGAGGCTCAGCGCTGAGAACGGCCTGTCCTCGTCCCGACGCACTAGGCCTGCTCTGCCTGCCACGCTCCACATGCGCCCTCCTGCCCCCTCCACCCCTCAGCCCCGTGTGCCTCTGCAGCCCCGCTGGCCCCTGGGGTCAGTCACCGGTGTCTGCCCACCCCCACCTGGCCGACACTGGCTCTGCAGGGCAGGTCGGGGGCGTCTGGGCCCCAGTCTCACCTTGGGGCCTGTCTTCTCCATGTAGCCCTCCTTCAGGTAGTTCCTGGACAGCTTCGGGACCAGCTAGCCAGAGAGGGCCATCAGGACCCGCCCCCGAGCGGCCCCCCAGCCCCCAAGCGGCCCCATGCCGGCAAAGCCAAAGCTCCCGAACAGAGCAGGACTTCCAGCCTCAGGCCAGTCGGCGCAGGGGTCTCGGGTTCCTCTGGGACCTGGCCAATCCCCCAAGCCCCCACCTGGACCAGGGGCACAGCCCCAGGGACACACATGCCAGCACTCACGTCTGCGTCACTAGCCCCCGGGAAGGCCACCTGGAGGTAGTGGAAGCGTGCGGCACGGAGGGCGTTGAACCAGTCCACCATCTCCTGGGGGCAGATGGGGGCTGAGCTCCCTGCCCGCAGCCCACAGCCCCCCTCTTCCACCAGGCATCCTCCTGAGCCCCCGGGAGGCCCCCCACCGGCCCCATGGCACCTTCCCGTCCTCGTGGTAGACGAAGATGTTGCGGGTGCTGTTGTCCCTCAGGTAGGTGATCTGCAGGCCGTGGGGGTGGCCGATCTTGGCAGGCTGGAAGGTGGCGTTCAGGTGCTCCATCTTCATGACGGCCTTGGGCTCCTTGGCCTTCGGGGTGGGCAGGGTATGTAGGCCTCAACCCGGCGCCACCCCCGAGTCTCGTGATGGCCCCTCCTGGCACCCCCGCCCCCGTTCTGGACACTGCCACTGGGTGTGTCCCCCAGGGGCAAGGGCCTATCCAGGGCTGAGGGAAGCGGGCGACTTTGGGACCTGCTTCGCCCCACAGCCGGAGTCCTCCCAGTCACCCCAACATGTGCTTGCTGGTGGGGTGACAGCTGACAGCGGCCACTCTGTCGCTCGACCTGGGAGTGCCCATCGGGATGGCTGTCCCCATGCCCCTCACCACCTGCTGGGCCTGGCCTGGAGGCTCCAGAGTGACTGACCAGTGGGGAGCG
>RJWH01001376.1:226249-301587 GCA_004363575.1 Solenodon paradoxus
GGGGCATCTGACAGGTCGCCCTGCACATTGGTGGGCGCGTGCCCAGCACGCCAGACGTCCACTCGCCTCTGTGGCCCCACGTCAGCCACTGAGCGCAGCTTCCTGGCAGCACGCGAGACGGTGATACCCAGCAGCACCCAAAGTCCGGCACCTCACGCAGCTCCCACAAGCCTCTGGCCATGGCCAGTGCTGCTGGGTTTTAAAGTCCCAACCCCAGACCTGACGGGCTGATGCTCTACCCAAAGGGCCAGCAGGTGGCAGCAGTGTCTCAGGACCCAGGCGAGGAGTGAGAAGGGAGTCCCAGCCGTCTGGTCCAGGTCTGGCTGCATGGCAGCCCACCCACCTCCAGGGGGCGCCAGCTGTACTCTGAACGCCCCAGCGACGGATGGCGATTTGGTCCTCAGCGGCACTCCCAGGGTGGGGCAGGCAGCTGCTCCCTGGCCCTGCAGCCGTGCACACCCAGGACCGCCCGTGGGCATCCTCAGCCACACCAGAGACCAGCCTGTGACTGAGGTCAAGGAGGGAGGGTCCCCATGGGGCACCTCTGACCTCTTGACCCTGCTCGGAGCCTGGCTGGTTGAGGCACCAAGCCCGTGTGTGCAGCACTCAGGGCGGACACTGCCATGCCTGGTCACTTGGCAAGGCCACGTCTGCCCGCACATATCAGTAGCGCCAGGAGGTCCTGGGCTGTTGCAGGGAGCCAGGCTAGGGACACTGCCAGGGCCCCAAGGCTAGTGGGAACCCGGGGCCCTGAGCTTCAGCGCAAGCCATACCTGCAGGTCCGGACTGCCCGCTGGAGACCAGATGAGACCTCCCACTCCAGTGCGCCAACTCTGCGACCCTATGTGGACTCTGACCCCACTTGTACACCTCTGTCCAGGGGCAGGCTCCCTACAGCCACCCCAGGGACACCTGTCTCTGCCTGGCATGATTTACGGCGCCCAGCCACAGCCTGCCCTCCCACCAGACAAACCCAGGCACAGGTTGAGGGCTGGCAGGAAGGTGTCCAGGACATGGGGTGACCCCCCAGGGGAGGAAGAGAGGTTTGAATCCTCGCAAGGAGCACTGTGTCTGTCGGTGACTGGTGTCCGGGGGTGGCAGCCTGGCCTCTGGACAATAAAGAGATTGTCCCACTGTGAAAGCGGCCATTGAGGCCAGACACAGGCTGGGCAGTCTGGGGAGGGGGTCAGGGCAGCAGCTACCCGAGGTCGTCCCAGCCCACAGGGCCTGTGGGGACCTGGGGTGGAGCAGGGTGGTATGGCCTGGCCCCAGGGTCCCATTATCTGGGTGGGGGAGGCATTCCCACATGCCTGTGAACTTGCCCCAGGATGGCAGCCAGAGCAGGACCACCTGCTCATCGGGGAGACCTCCCCATATGCCTTGCTCCCCAATAACATGTCCTTAGAGGCTCAATGTGGGGCACTTGTTCCCTACAGGTTGTAGGGGCCATACATGTGCACCCCAGCCCAGCCACCACGCCACCCCACACCCCGGGCAGCCATGTGCTGCCCACTGGGGGGCCCGAGGCTGGTTCAGGGCAGCCACAGGCAGGGCTCAAGTGGGAGACTGGCTCCAATGCCCATGCAGGCCAGGGGTTCAGTACCTGGCTGACTGATCCAGGGTGCTGGTCGCCCCCAAAACACCCCTGCAGAGCAAGCCTGGAACAGCCAGTTGTGCAGACTCGAGGGGCAGGTGGTCCTGCTCCAGAGGCCAAGCAGTGGGCGGGTTCAGTAGGGTCCTCGGGGCGAGTTCCGACCCCATGCCCCCCAGCCAGCTCCAGCGCTGGCACGAACTTTGTACTGAGAGCAAACGTGCAAACAGGATGGTGGGGGTGCTCTGCACTTGAGGGAGAGGTAGACAGCCCTATGGACACCAACATGGGTGGGTGCCATCAAGCTGGGTCATCTGACACAATCGACCGCACGCTGATGTCAAGGTGCTGGTCCCTAGACCTGCTCACACCCAGGTCCTCATGAATGAGCGAGGAGGTGACTCCACTGGGACACACCCGCTGCCCCTGCAACCAGCTGGCTGACTCAGAAAGCCTGTCCCAGCCCCACATGCCTTCCTGCTCACATAGACTCTGCATTTGCCTACGTGAAACCAGGTGCTCCTGGCCACCAGGGCAGGGTGAGGGCACCCTGCCTGCAGGCTCCATCTTCCTGGACTTAGCTGTGGTGGGACGGGAACTAGGTGCTGCCCCCTCCCCTCCAGCCCTGCAGCCAGGGCCTGGCCAGTCAGGCAGTGGCAAGCGGGCAGCTTCCTTGGAGGGGCAGCACGGGCAGAGTGAGGACAGGCTGTTGGGCCCAGCGAGCATAGGCTCCGGGCGCCCCCAGGGCCATGGCCTATGCTGTAGGGTCAGTCTCAGGCCAGCAGCCAGACGCCACGTGAACTTGACGGCGACGTCCGATGGCCTGGTGGAGGTGGGGTGTGATGGCCTCCCGGTCAGGCTCACGGGAACTCTGTGCCCTGGACCCTCAGGGTGCAGCAGGGAGGGGCTAGTGTGGAGATGGGTCTGGGGCGCTGTCAAGGGGGAGCAGAGTGTGCAGGCATCTCCAGGGAAGGGCCCCCTCAAAGCTGCAGGAGTAGGGTTCAGGCTCCCAAGACCCGGAGGGAGGTGGCCTCCAGGCCGAGTTCTTTGAACCACCCGCAGGGTCAGAGAAGCACTCTCAGTGTCTACTCCGGGGACCAAGGGACTCTCTGCCACAGGTCAGCTAGGCCACTGGACCCCCATGCAGACTCCCCTCCACGTGCAGACCCCCCCAGTCTCCTGAGCCGCATCCCCACTGAACGCAGCTGCCTGGCCAAAGCTGTCCTCATCAGGAAGACAGGGCAGCACCTCCCTGGGGCCCAGCCTTCCTCTCGCCATCTGCAGGGGCCTGCACTGCACGGGCTCAGACTCGCTGCCAGGGAACCCACCGCCCCGCAGCCGCTCCCTCGTGTCTGCCTCACGGCCCACCTGAGGACGTTTAGTGCAGCCACCCGCCTGGGCAGGGGGCTCCCGCCTTCAGGGGCCATCGCCTCCCCCCAAGCTCCGTGAGACGTGAGGCGGCAGGAGACCTGGCCGCAAACACTCCCTGCTCTCTGGATGCCTGTGGGGACAAGTGGTGCAGCCCCACCTCAGCATCTAGACTCAGGGTCTCAGGAGGAGCGCTCCGCAGCTGCCCACACAGCTCGCTGGTCCTGCGACGCCTCGCCCACCCCAGGACCAGAGAGCATCTAGGACAGGCACGTACACCCTTCCTTGCGTTGCCGGAAGGAAGGGTGAGGGTGGTTGCCGCAGGAGGGCTGTGCGGGCGGGAGCAGAACCAGCAGCTGGGAGCCACGTCCTGCAGCCCCACTGGCCCCAGACCCAGCTCTGCCTGAGACAGCCTGGCCTGCAGCGCCTTTCTGTCGCTTAGAAACAGCATCGTGACACAGGGAATAGACACACATTCTGCCACGCAGTGATGTCTGCAGTGAGCTCGGGTACGCGGGGCGCAGGCTGGGGTGTGGGGGGCTGGGTCAGCAGTAGCAACACCGCCATGGGCGGGGGTGTGGCTATGCCTCTGCCCTCCTGTCTCATACCCAGGATGCCCTGGGTCAGGTGATGCCTTCCATCTGCTCAAAGCCCCCTGTTCCTCCTGCAGAGCGGTGACCCCTGGCCTGGAGCTTGGTGGCCCAGCCTCTGCCCGGTACACACAGCCCGGCCAGCACAGGGGGACACTGTGTGAGGAAACAGTCCAGGACCCAGGACACCAAGGCCCTGAAGTGCCACAGGGGCCGTGTTGATGGTGGTCTGGTCCATCCCAGGCTTAGAGCACGCCTGAGACCTGACCACACCCCTGCCCATCCCAGAGGGGAGGCAGGGCTCCCCACTAGCCAGGAGTGCCTGCCACACACGTGTGCACACACAGGCCACAGGGCTGGGCTGTGTAAATGGCGTGGGGACTGTGGGACAAGGTGACCCAGCTCAGTGTCAAGAGGCCAAGTGGATGGAGGACACAGGCTGAGCCCGAGTCTCCAGGCTCCTAACGGGCTGCGGGCACACAGCGTCTCACCTGCGGAGTAAGGCTCCTGCCTGGCGCGGTGCGTGAACTCCTGCCGCTCGTACTTGGCCCGGATCCACTGTTCCCGCAGGAGCCTAGGGGAGGCGAGAGTGTGCAAGCCTGGGCCCTCGGGGGGCCGCGGGCACGGGCCAGCACAGGGCCTCAGCCGCCCCGCAAGACCGAGTGGCCGCCAGCTGTGATTTCTAAAATCACCGGCTAATCAGATGGCTCCACCCTGTAGCTGTTCCTTTTGAAACTGAGAAATAATTCACACACTGTGAGGTACATCCACTGGAAGACAGCCTGGCGGCTCGGACATCATGGCACTGTAGTCACAGCCCCTAACCCAGAGAACCCCAGTCAGTCCTCCTGTCTCCAGATTTGCCTGCTCTGGGTGTCTGGCGTGAAGGAAGCTGAGTGACACACGGCCTCTGGAAGACTGCGTTCTAGGAGGCACGTGTGATGTACACCATGCATGTCTGCACGTGTGCACCCTTTATGCGCGTGCGTGTCTCTCATCCCATATGTGCCCATGTGTGTATCTGCGCACGTGTGCATGTGCACCTGCGTCCGCGTGCATGGGTGTTTGTCACAAATGCACTGTGGGTGGAACATGTGTGTGTCCTTGCGTGTATATGGGTGTGTCTGTGGGGGGGACCAGTGTGTCCAGAGGACTCGTTCAGGCCACACGTGGCCTCACCTGCTGCTGACACCCTGGTCCAGGCAAGCCCTGGTGATCTGCAGGTGGGGAAACAGGCAGCTGCGGAGAGAGGCCTGTCAAAGTGCCAGGGGGCTCCTCCCGGGGTCTGCAGTCTCCTCGTCCCCACCCCGCTCACAGCACAGTCATGGCGGCCTGGCGAGGCTCTCCTGCTGAGAAAGGGCTGCTTGGGGACCCCACCCCCTGGCTTGCCCTGAGGTCAGTGGTGCTGGAACTCCCTGGAGGGGGGTCAGGAAGGCAGGCCACCTGGGGCCAGAGCAAGATGCTGCCTGGTCACTTGGGAAGACCAAGGCAGCAGCTGTCCCACACAAGGGACAGCAGGTTGACTCCTGCACACGGAAGCAGTGGTGACAGATTCTGTCCCCAAAATAGCTGTGGCCAACGAGTTATACTGAGCCACAGGGCCTGGGGGAGCCCAGAGCAGTCGGGGCACCTAAGGTGCGGGCAGCTCCCAGCCTGTGGCGGTGGGGCAGGCAGCTATGAGGTGAGCCCAAGACCCTGGCTGGCAAGGTGGGGCCTCTAACCACGTGCCACTGAGCAGGTGGACGGGTGCCCCGCTGCACAGAGGAAAGGGCAGAGCCCATCCTGGGTCCCAGTGAGCAGAGAGAAGACAGCCTGAGCAGGGACACTGATGCCTCTCGGCCAGCCCCAGGGCCCGGCAGTGGGAGGTGGATGGGGCCAGGTCCTCACCCTTTTCCAAGAGGGAAGAGTCCAGAGGGCAGAGACTTGCTGAGCTGTCCCCCTGTCCTGAGGCCCCCATGTCCCTCTGCTGTGACCTCTGTCACTCTGGAAATCTTGCTCAAACCTAAGGACGGGTCCCCCTCCTCAAAGAGGGGCAGACCATACAGACGGGGGCTGAGGCCGCGGTGGATCTGCCACAGGCAAACCAGAGTCTGAGCAGAGCCCACCCTATTCTGGGAGGACAGGGAGATGGAGCGGGGAGCTACTGCATGGTCCAGGGAAAAGCCAGGCCGAGGGCAGCACTGGTGGGTGTTAGGCTGGCTCAGAAAGAGGGGACAGCGGGCATGCCCGGCGGCCAAGCTGGGGGGGGGGGAGGTGGATGACGTCAGAATAAGGGATGCGACCCCCGCACCTGGATTCACAGGGCCAATCCCCAATCGCGACATGGGAAGCCCGCGAAATTCCTCTGCTTAAAGAGCCGGTCCCCCTTTGTTCTGGCGCGCGACTCCCCCAGGCCCGTTTTTTGCGGACTTGGGAGTTTCGCCCGGGTGCGCAAAGTCCAATAAAGCCCTGACGATTCTGCTTTCTGTCTGATTGAACTTTTCTCCTTGCGGAGCCCAGAAAAACCTTGCAATGAGCACCCCCCTTCCAGCCTCAGGACAGTGCTCAGTGCCCCCACGGTGTGACACGCTCTTAGGAGTGCCCCCCTGTGCAGGTCTGAGAGGGAGGGGTGGGGCTGGACAGGAGGCAGGGGGCTCGGGCTCCCCAAGAGGAAGGTGCAGCCCTAAGCGGGGCCCCCGGCCCCCAACAAGGGCTGCTCAGCATCCAGCACCACCGGGGCCACTGCACCGAGACCTGGCGAGGATCCTGCTCCCCCTTGGGGCCCAGGTGCCTGGAGCTGCATGGCCCTCTCTCCCCTCCCTCCCTGGGGACCTTCCAGGGCCCACACCCCCTGCCCGGGTCTCCTGGTGCCCAACTTACGGACAATCTTCGAATGTGGGCCGGTAGTAGAAGGGTGGCACCTTGGACTCGTAAGTGGCCCGGGCAACACTGTTCCCACGGGAGGCCATGAACTGCAAGAGACGGTCAGCGCGCACCAGTGAGGCAGGGCCAGCAGGGCTCATCAGGGGGCCTTCAGCTCTGTGCCACCTCCAATCCCCTGGCCCCATGTGAGCCTGTGCCTCCCGACCCCAAAAGTCCCCGCGCCATCTCCCACAGGCCTGGCTTCACGCAGACATGTTGCCCGGCCAGGCTGTGGGCAGGGGCAACCGGGGACCTGCTCCTCCAGGCAGGGGGCTGGCAGCACCCTGCTGGGACTGCGCCGAGCTGTGTGGCTGGGTGGGGGCACCATCCAGGCCAGAAGACTCTGTTGCAGGGGCGGCAGGGGTGCCGGCGGCCAAAGTACCCGTGTCCCTGGGTAATGGCCCTGGGACCCGGCGGGTAGGGACCAGGCAGAGCCCACGTGTGGGCAGGGGAGCAGGCTGTGCCGCTGACCCGAGAGACCCCTCCCATCTGAGGTCATCACTCAGAAGCAGACACGGAGACCTCAGAGCATCGACTGGGACCGTCACAAGCTCTAAGACGCCTCAAGCACTGCTGGTGCAGGGCCAAAAACCAGGGCTTTCTCTAGAAACCAACGCCTTTCTGGGAGACAATAACAGGGAAGGCCTGCTTGCCACCCAGACGGACGCCGAGGGTCAGTGTGACAGGCAGGTTCCCCGTCACCCAGGACGGCACACAAGCTCTCAGGCAGGGAGATGGAAAACGGTCTCCTACTAAGCTAAATAGTTTTTGCAATTCTGAAAGACAAAAATGGGAATGGAATGTCAAAGCTAGCGGTGATTCTGAAGTCCGCTTTAAAGTAAGTCCAGCAGCCTGGAAAATTCTGAGCGTGGAGATCTCCTACCAGACGCCAGGAGATGTGGCACCGCTGCTATCGATGACAGAGACACCCACCAGAACACCCCAAGCTCCCCCCAGAGGGCCAGAAACAGCCCGGGCACTGGCGAGTCAGAGGGAAACGCCAGCAGCACTGCATGGAGGCCTGGCGAGGAGCCTGCTCCCCGGGCCCAGGCGCCGGGGCCAGGGAAGGCCTGTGGGTCTCAGCTGGGTCAGGACAAAGGGAAGGAAGCTTCTGAGAAAAGGCAGAGCTGGATACACCGTGCAGTCGAGCACATTCCAAGTGAATTAAAGGTCCATTTCCAAAATAAAACAATAAAAGTAGTAGATAAAAACTATGGGATAATATCTTCAAGAACTTCAGGAAAGAAAAGGGAATCTTCACAGCTTCAGTTAAAAGATTTCTTCGATGTGACCAAAAGCACCAGCAGCAAAAGAAAAAAGTATCAACAGATGTCGTCAAAAATAAAAACGTGCTCAGGCGCACCCTGGTGGAGCAGCGATTAGGACCATCACCTCCTAAGCAGCAAGCCATGTGCCCCTGGGGTCGAGCCCGGGCTTGGGGGGAAGCAACCGGTGTGAACAATGAAATAAAAATAAACAAAGATGCTTCCTCCCCATCTCCCTGCCTGCCTGCTCGCCTTCATTCCTGCCTGTGCCTTTCCTTAAAAAAGAAAAGACAAATGACCCGTGTTAAAAATGGGAAAAGTGTGAATGAACATCTCCCCAAAGAAAATGCACAAAAGGACCAGGACCAGGAGATGCTCGCCACCACTGGTCCTGGTGAGCAGCCCCACCCACAGGGGTCACTCAGGACCCGGAGGGTGTGCACGCCAGGGATGACAGGCTGAGGCCGGCCACACAGACATCCCGCAACCACGAGCCCGGCAACGCTGCTGGGAGGACACCCCGCGAGGAACCGTCAAACAGGCAAGCCCTCCGCTGGGCCTGGGGCAGCGCAACAGCACAGTGGCTGGTGCTGGGACGGATTGTTTCGGGCTCTGAAATGTCCTGCGTGCAGAGTAAGGCAGTGAGGTGCTGAGGCACCGGCTGCAGCCTGCGGGTGTGCTGGGGGAGCAGTGCCCGCAGGGACACACAGACACACCGACAGACACACACAGAGACACGTGCGCAGGCTGGCGCTGCTCCCAGCTGCTCTGGCAGGAGCTGAGCTGCCGCCGAGCCGTAACCTGAAACCTCACAGAGGAGGCTCCTCAGCTTCAGGACATCAAAGCGAAAAAGTTTCCATTGTAAAAACTACACGAGCACAGTCTACAAATAATTCAGAAGGTGTGGCCTGGTGGCTCGGGCTGGTGTGCATGCCGTGTACAGTTTGGGGACCGTGGTTCGCCCCCCGGGCGCAGGGTGAGAAACCAAAGTGAAGAAAGTCAGACTGCACCTTCCTCTCCCGCTACCTGCTTTCATGCCTTTCTGAAAGTTAAAAAGAGAATACTTGAAAAAAAAAAAATCGGCTACTCCCTCCTCGGGTTCAGTCACACAGTACAAAAGGCCGTGAGACCCGCACGAAGGAGGGAGGCCCAGGGAGAAGAGCAGGCCCACCTGGCCCCACACGCAAGCCGGCAGGCGGGAAGGAGGGGGGACAGGGCAGGGCTCCGCGGGCCGCACAGTGGCTGTGCCCCGGGCAGCTCAGCAGAGCCTTCCAGATGCCATGACCTTCGCTCTCACGCTTCCACTCGGAGGCAGGTGGCCTGTGGTCCTGGGACAACGGCCACCACAGAAATGGCCCCACGAGTACTCGCGCCTGGGACACGCTCCCAGCGTCGCCCACCACTCAGAGAGCAGTGTGTCAACAGGTGACCAAAGATCAAACTCCTGGGTGTGACCTGCCATCAAAACAGGCGTGGATGTCAGAGGAGGAGCTGCAAGACACGTCACAGCCCATGTCCTGGCCTCCAGGTGCTGAAGACCAGGGCAGGGGAGGGGGTGCCCCAGGGCCCCTTGTGACATGGGGACAGCCCCCGCCGGTGACTGGGATGATCACACAGCCATAGCGCTGAGTCCCTGAACTGTGCACTTAAATGGGGACCACGAGACAGGTCACGTCCAGTCAGGCTTTTCCCAAAGAAAAACAGAAAGATGCCAGGAAAAGCAAGCGTGTGAGCCGGGAAGCAGGGCCCTTCCTCACCCACGTGCCAGAGCCCGCGGGGGAATCTGGCCTGGAGCAGACCTCCTCTCTGATCGCTGGGTTCCTAATTCAGGAGCGAGAGCAGCCAGGACCCACCCCGCCCCTGGCCCGCCCCGGCCCCAACCAGGCAGTACCTCCACTTGGGCCTCCTCCCAGGCATCCATGCGGACCGACTTGACCTTGCTGACCTGGGGGATGTTCCGGTGGATTCCGGAGCAGCTCAGACAGATGATCACCCCCAGGGTGTAGGAGGCCCAGTCAGGGTCTGGAAGGGAAAGGCGGAGTCAAGTCAACATCCTCGCTGCAGGGAGATGTCACTGGACCAGGAACCAGGGCTTCTTCTGGGGACTCGGTCTCCCCATGAGCTCTGGGAGGCTGGCGAGGAGAGTGGCAGCCCACCTGCGTGGGGGTCTGAGGCCATCAGTACCGAGGACCCCAGTCCTGGCTGCCCCAGGAAGAACGCTCCCCATGCACCCAGGGGCAGCAGGGGGGGGCCGGATAATAGTCCAGGGAGGATGGACACGGGGTGCAGCCTGCAGGCTGTGGCAGTGGGAAGGACACAGTCGTGGTGAGCAGGGAGGGGCCCTGGAGACCATCTCCCCGGAAAGGGACCTTCTCGGGCTGGTTCAAATCAATGCCCACTGGTCACCTGCCCTGGGGGCATCTGGGTCAGCTGTCTGACGCCCCTGCCTAGCCTGCAGGGACACTCCTCCATGATATGACAGGAGGGAGATGGCTGTATCCGCCTGCAAGGATTCCAGAGAAGCCGCTTGGAGCCAGCACCGCCTCCAATGCTGAGGCCCAGGCCTACCCCCCCGATGGCCCCCGGACGGCCCCCTGACGGCCCCGGGCTGCCCGTGTAGGGTGCTCACCACGTGCAGCGTGGGGCTGCGTGAGGCGGTAAGCACCCGAGTCCCTGGGCCCAGGCCCCATCACCCCAAGCCGTGGGACCTCGCTCAGGGTCCTAGGTGGTGCCCTGGGAGGCCAGGCTCACAGTGAGGCAGGAGAGACACAGCAGGACAATCCTTAAGGGCACACAGCTGCTCTGTTCCCAAGTCCTGCACAGCCAGTGGCCACTCTAATCTGAGGCACAGCGTCCAAGTGGTACCTGGAGCGGAGTTTAAGGAGAAAACAGTGGTGGAGCCACAAGGACAGAGCCCTGCTGGGAATGGGGGAGGCGGGGTGGGGGCGCTGGTGCCAGGAGGAGAGGAGCTCCAGGCTCAGACACAAAGGCCACCAGGTGCCCCTGCCAGGCTCTCCGTCTGCTGGAGGTGACACCAGGGTTCCCCATGGGGCCCGCGTGGGTACAGGCAGCCTCAGCCCTGAGGCTTTGGAGCCTTGGTCCTGGGGGGCCTTCCCTGGCTTCTGGCCCCTGCACCTGCCAGCTGCCCCTCTGCTGGTGTCACCCACAGGGCACAGGCCTGGAGCAACTTTCCCCAACTGTCCTTTGGGGCCAGTTCAGTGGCTGAGACCTCCCACATGGCACCAGCCTCCCAGCCGGCAGCCCCACCTCCACTAGCGTTCCAGATACCAGCTGGATGCGCTGGCCCCACCCTAGGCACGTCCCTAGACCAGCCTGTGTCAGGGGTGCCATCTGCACTGCCCTGAGCCCCCTCACCGCCCAGCATGGCCACTATGGAACCCCAGAGGGACCAGCCACCCCCACACTGGCAATGAGCTGGGATGCTGGTTGGCAGCAAGGGTTTGCCAAGGGTCAGAGGTGACCGGACATGAAGGGGCCACAGAGGACGGAACCTGGGTAAGGGGCCGGCTCACCCACATTGTCCGTCCACACCCCAGCAGGCTGGAGCACCTCCTGGCGCCTAGGCACCAGGATGCGGGTCCCACGTGCACAGAGCCCGTACCCCTGCGCTCAGGCCCCTGGTGGGAGGACATGGTGGGGGTGCCAGGACCTGCAACCCCTCCTAGGGCAGGACCTTGGAACAAGAAGAGGATCAGCCAAGGCCCACCACCCCTTGGTCAGCTAGGGGCCAGGACCCAGGGATTCCCTGCCATGCTGGGTCGCCCTCGCGGGCCTAATCCCGACACAGACCCCAAGGCCAGGACACAGCCCTGGGCCTCAGGTGGAGGAGGGGCCCCACCCTAGGAGGGCCAGAGAGACAGGCCCAACCTGAGTGTCCACGTCAGGTGCGTACCCCTGCCTGAGTGAGGTGACCGCGCCCGCCCTCCAGCTCCCTGGCCGGCGCCTCCTCAGGGCGGTGGGGGGGGGCGGGGGGTGACTCAGCCGAGGTCGGGAGGGTGGGGCACCTGGGCAGGTGGCAGCCAAGGTCCAGCAGGGCAGAGAGCGGTGACCTGCAGCATGGCTGCCAGGTGGGTGGGGACAGAGGACGCCAGACACCCCAAGGAGGGCGGCCCTGCCCCCCGCAGCGCCCCTGCCTCTGGCCCGCCCCCAGCGGACACCAGCCACAGGACCCAGCAGCTCGGACCACCACTGTGGGGACCTCCTACTCGGCCCCACAGGTCTGGGGCTACGAACACCGCCCCCGGGAGCCAGGTCAAGGTGCCAGTCACCGACCTGGGGAATGTTCCAGAGCCGCTGAATTGCTCACTGCTGTGGTTTTCGTTGTGTGCACCTCACCTCAAGATAAGAAACCTGGGGACAGGGTGGCCCATTTCTGCCAGTTCTGCCCCCTCCCACATCGCGGCCACCGGCTCTGTCTCCAGGACTGCGCACCGGCCGCAAGCCCTGTGCCCTCTCGTCCTCTCCCCACCTCCTGGCACCAGCAAGTCCTGCACCTCAGGTCCTGAGCCTCTCCAGGGTTGGACTGTTTCTCCCCAAGCCCCCCCAGGCCACGCCTCGCTGCTCTTCTGGATGATTCCAAGCTGCCCCCTGCTCCGTCCTGCTCACAGCGCGCACCCCAGCGCCTGCTCAGCTCACCCTCTGCTCTGGACACATGGCCTCCTGGTCTCTCCTTTTAAACACAAAGCTCACTCGGCCTGGGGTCCCCACACACAAGTCCAGGCTCCCCAGCACCCTGCTTCCTACCCACCTCTCCCTGCTGCCAGCGAGCACAACCGAGTCCGCCCCTAACCAGCTCACCGCCATCCCCGCACACGACCCGCTCGGCAGTCCACGTGACCACGCACCCCACCTCACCACCTGTGCCCCCGTTGCTGCCCGCACCCGCCAGCCCCTTGTGACACATCCTCTGTCATGCACGCACCCAGCTCTCCACCCTCCAAACCCATGCCAACGAGTAGAATGTTCTAGAGAAAGACACCCACACGAAAGCACACCCTTTCACTCAGGACCCTGAATCTTGTGGGTGCTTCTGCCACCCGTTCCAAGCTCCTATTTCCCCAACGCCCACCAGGGTGGAGCCCAAACATCGCCTGCTCTGAGCCCAGGGAGACCCCGCTGGCCCTCCCAATGGCTGCTGCTCTCTCCGCCTGCGCCCTGTCCCCAAGCTCAGCTGGGCTGGACATGGAGAGAAGGTCAGCTGGTGGGTCTTGACCTCCCCGCTCCCCCTCCTCCCTCTGCCAGTTCCTGTCTGCCTAGCACCTGCAGCCTTTCTACCCCGGGAGCCCAGAGCCCCTTCCCTGTCCAGACCATGAAGGCCCTGCACACGGGGCGGTCCTGACCCCTCCCTGTGGCTCCAGAGCGTCCAGCCTGCCTGGTCCTTGACATGGTGCTTGGACCCGGAAGGGTTTCCTGATATGTATGACCCTTCTCACTGCTCCGGTGTCCGCTGGGACCTCCTATCCTCTGACACTGGATGGCCCTCCTCACCCCACTCATGCAGTTCTGGTCACTGCTGGCCTGTCTCTCCCTGGACTCCGTCACATGGGGAAAGTCTGTTTGCTTTGGTCCCACTGAGCCCGACAGGGCACTCAGTACACAGGCTGGGATGCAGGGTGCCACGTCCACCCAGAACTCCGGGGCAGGGCGGTCACGTGCAGCTTGGCCTGTAGAGTCCCCCAAAGTCCCCAGGGCCCCCAGCACCACCACATGCCCGGGTCAGGAGGTCAGGTCTGCCCCCAGCCCTGGACTCTGACTCTGGCAGACCGCCGTCCCTCTCTGGGCCTCTGCTGTCCTTGATAACCTGGAGCAAATGCCCATCCCAGAGAGGACTCCAGAAAGGAGGGGAACAGGAGGCACCAGGACTGGGTGCCCACGGGGTGGCAGAGTCTGGGGTACCGACATGGCACATGGGAGTCTGTCATAGGCTGGTACTTCCGGAGGAAGGCGTGGATGGCAAAGTGCCTCACTCTGGTGTGCTTTGGCCCTTGGCAGAGTGGTGGCCCCAGGGTGAGTGGGGGACACATGTCCAGGCCATAGCATGCCTGAGCCAGAGCAGGCGAGAGGGACCCAGTCTCCCAGAGAGTGGGATGGTGCTCTGAGTACTGACGGTCGTCAGAGGGTGTCCCTCTGCTCCTGTGACAGTCCCCAAGCCGACAGAGGTGGCTCCAGGAGGTTTGATCAGTCAGGTCCCTTCACGGTTTCACATTTGGAAGCCAGACATCAGACTGCAGCGCTCACAGACACACGCGTACAGGAAAACCGGAAAGAATGCTGAATAAAAGGCTCAGAAAAGACATGAAAAGACATTGTTCACACTCAGGCGATCAGAGACAGGCAATGGCACTCAGAGGAAACCAAGAGCAGTAAAGGAAAACCAGTCCTGGAGAAGAAGGAGACTCTGATTTCCAGAGCTGCCACCTTACTAGACTCAAATGTCCATGTTCAACAAAAATCAAAGGCTTACAGAGAAAACAGGAAATGGCCCTTTCAAAGGAACAACTGAGTCAACGGACTCTATCCCTAAAAGAGACTTCATGGCAGACACATTACACAAAGACTCTAAAACACGCTTAGAGGGACTCAAAACATGAAGTTGTGGAGAAAGTCAAGAGAACAATGCATGAACAAAATGGAAACCCCAGCGGAGAGAGAACACCTGAAAGAAACCGAAAAGAAATCCTGGAACTGAAAAGGACGATGATACAGCTCTAAACATTCATCAGAACGATTCAAAGGCAGATCTTAGCAAGCACGAGAATCAGTGAACCTGAAGACAGAAGAATGGAAACTGGGAGTCTGAGGACTGAAGAGAAAACAAGCTTTAAGAAACGTGATTGGAGCCTGTGGGACATCATCAAACCTCCAACGTACGCACACTGGGAGTACCAGAAGGAGGGGGGAAAGGAACAGAGAACATTTGAGGAAATAATGACTGAAAATGCTCCAGCTTTGATGAAAGACATGAGCACACGCATCCACGCAGCTCAACGAACTCCAGGTTAAGATGAACTCAGAGACCCACGTCAAGACACATCACACTCTCCAGAGACATGAGCAGATGTGAACACAGTGACGGAGTGGCACCCCACCTCATAAAGGACCCTCAGGAAGGTCATCCACAGATTTCTCAGCAGAAACTTTGAGGCGCTCAGAGAAAACACTATCAACTGAAAATTCTGTATCCAGTAAACAGTCCTGAAGTAAGGTAGACACTGAGCGTCCCAGCAAAACGGAGTGAGGTGGCGTGTGACCTCAGGCCCGATCCACAAGGCTGAGCAGAGGCCCTGCAAGGTGAGACGTAGGACACACAGCAGGACCTCAGCCACGAGGAGAAACAGCCCGAGTCCCTCCTCATTAGAATCACTTTACCCGAAACTAGACTAAGCGCCAGATAAAAGTGAGGGGCAGAACGATAAACACACACGCTCCATCTGCATGTTGTCTACGGGAGCCTCATCTGAGACTTGAAGACACAAACAACCTGAACGGAGGAGAAGAAAATGATGCCGAACAAACAGCAATCAAAGAACACAAAGTGACGGCGCTGCATTATAACAACAGCGCACAGTGACCATACTGATAAAAGACAAAGTCAAGCAAGTGATGAGCCAGAGGACATCATATCTTCATAATATATAATACAGTGAGAGGTCACAGCAATGATAGACATTTATGTGCCTAATGATAGTCTATCAAAATACAGGCAGCCAGAACTAACAGAAATGCAGAGAGAAGCGGTTTGAGGATAACAGTTGGAGACTTCATACCCTTCTCACAATAATGAACAGAAAACTCAGAAAATAAGTGAATAGGACTTAACACAATAAACCAAATAGATATAACAGACATATACAGAATATTCTATCTGATATCAACAGCACATGAATTTTCTCAAAGCCCCTGGTATATTTTCCAGGCTAGATCGTCTGTCAAGCCAAAAATTAAGCCCTCAGTAGATTTTTAAAGATATATATAAAGATTATATAAAGCATCTTCTGTGATCACCAGATAAAGTTAGACATCAACAAGAAAATTAGAAAATTCACTAAATAGTGGAAACGAGACAACACACTCTTAAATAATCAGTGACCAAAGAAAGATCACCAGGGATTAGAAAACGCTCAAAGATGACTGAAAATGAAAACCGACAACGCTGTGACCACGGTGAAAGCCATGCCAAAGGGAAAATTTACGAATGAAATGCTGACAGGGAAAAACAAGGAACCAGAAAAGAAGAAACTAAACCCAAAGCCAACAGAAGGAAGAAAATACTAATGACTGGAACAGAGCTAAATGTAGAGAATAAAAAAGGAGAAAAATCAAGGAAAACAAAAGTTGTTTTTTTAAGAGATCGAAAACATGGATGTACTTTAAGTGAGATGGACGAAGAGGCTAGAAAGACTCAACTCACCAACATCAGACATGAAAGCAGGGACACGACTCACTTTACAGAAATAAAGAGGGTTATTCTAACATGTATTCTAAACAATGTGTACCCCCAAAGCGGATAACCTGGATGAGATGACAAAATTCCTAGAAACACAAAAGCCACCAAACTAAATCAGGAAGAAATAGACTCTGAACAGAACTCTAACAAGGAAGGAGACAGAACCAGTGATCAAAAGTCTCCAAAGAAAGACAGGCCATGATGTTGTGTTCTTGTGGTCTATGAAACACTTAAAGAAGAATTAACACCAAGCCTTCCCAAACATTCTCCAAAACTGAAGAGAACACTGACGCATCTGATGGACCCAGCCAGACGTCCCTCGGCAGCCAGACCCGGAGCCGCCGCTGGTACCTCTGTGACCGTTCATGCACAACATACCAACAAACAGACTCCATCAGCATGTTAAAAAGATGATGCACTGTGGCCAAGCGGGATTCACTCCTGGAATGCAAAAGTAGTTTAGCACATGAAAAACTGACAAGTGTAAAATGCCACAACCACAAAACAAAGGAATAAAAACCACATGTTCGTCTCAACTGATGTAGAAAAGGCATCTGACAAAATTTAACACCCTTACATAATAATAAAAGAAGCCAACACTCAACAAACTTGCATTTGAAGGAAACCCAAAACTGGTGTACCATGGTGGAGTAGCAGTTGGTCCGCTGCCTCCAACTGAGCACAGTCCACATACATCCCAAGGACCCTGGTTCACATCTTGGGGCCAGAGGGGAACAACCAAGATGAACAACTAAATAAAGTGCTTCTTTTCCCTCTCTCTGCCTGCCTGCAGCCTTCCATTAAAAAAGAAAATAAAAACCCACAACACGCTAACACTCAATGGTAAAAGACTGAAAGTGCTTCTTGAGATCAAGAACAAGGTAGGGATACCCACGCTCACCACTGTTATTCAAGAATGCACTGGAAGTTCTAGCTGGAGCAATTAGAAACAATTAGGCAATAAAAAATAAATAAAAGTCATTCTATTTGGAAAGGAAAAAGCAAAATGATCTTTGTTTGCCAGTGATATGATCTTATATGTAAAAAATCCTAAACCCGGCACCACATAACTGTATAAATTCAGCAAGGTAGCAGGATATAAATAAACATACAAAAATAAGTTGCATTTCTATGTGCCAACCATGAACAATCTGAAAACAAAATTACAAAAACAATTCTACTTAAAATAGTATCAAAAAGAATAAAATGCATTAACCATGGAATTAACCAGGGAAGTAAAAGACTTGCACAGTGAAAACTACAAAACACTGCTAGAAAGATTACAGATGTAAGTAAATGGAAACACATCCTACATTCACAGACTGGAAAACAATATTGCTAGAATGTCGCTGTTTCCCAAAGTGATCTAGAGTCAGTGCCTCACGCTGTCCCTATCAAAATTCCAATGACAGTATTTGCAGAAACTTATCCCACAGTAAAATTCACCCTGGAATTGCAAGGTACCCTGAACAGGTAAAACAACCTTGAGAAAGAAGAGATAAGCAAAGCAATCTTGAGAAAGAAGGACAAAACGGAAGCATCGCACTCCCTCATCTTACTCTATATTGCAAAGCTATCATCGTCAAAACAGTATGGTGTGGGCACAGAAAAAGACACACAGATCAACGGAACAGAACAGAGAACCCAGAAATACACCCACGCATAGAGAGTCGATTAAACTGTGACCAATGGGCTAGGAACATGCAAAGGAGGAAGGACAGTCCCCTTAATCAACAGCGCTGGTAAACGGACAGCATATGCACAGGAATGAAACTGGACTAGCATCTTAAACTGTACACAAACTTCAACTCAAAGTGGATTCAAGACCTGAAGGTAAGACCTGAAACCATAAAACACCTAGAAGAAAACAGAGGGCAAACCATATTTCGACAATAACTGGTAATAAGTTTTTGGAATTGGCACCAAAAGCACAGGTGATAAGATAAATGTGCAACTAAAAATTTCTCCAACAAAGGAAAACATCAACAAAATGGGCAGCCTACCAAGTGGGAAAAATAGCTGCTGGACAGATGTGTGCTATAAGGGATTTACATCTAAAATACATAGTGAGCTCATACAACTCAAGAGCAAGAAACCCACCCCCCCAAATCCTGTTTAAAAATAGGAAGAAGAGGTGGACAGAATTTTTTCCAGAGAAGACGACAACCGACATGTCCACGGAAAGGTACTCAGCCTCGCCGTCATCGGGGGAAATGCAGATCCAAGCCCCAACGAGCTACTGGCTCACACCTGTGGGAACGGTTCTCATGGATAAGCGGTAAGTGAGGGGGTGGTGACAGGGAGTCCTCAGGCACCTGGGGTGCACGCTGGCGCAGCCGCTATGGAAAACAGTATGGAGGTTCCAGGAAAAAAAAATTACCATGTGATGCAGGCAGTCCACTTCTGGATATTTAGCGAAGAGTGTGAAAGCACAAATTCAAAAACATGCATGTACCTCCTATTCATTGCAACAATTAGCCAAGATATGAAAACAACCTACGTGTCCACTGATAATGACAAAGAAAACATACAGGTGCTCTCTGGTGGTCCAACAGATAAGGCCACCGGATGCAGTCCAGGCACATTCCACCCACCCAGGCTCAAGGCCCAGAAGGGGGGTGTGGGAGGGGGGAAACAATCAAGATGAACAACTACAGAGAAGCTTCTTCTCCCTGCCTCCTCACCTTTATTCCTGTCTGCACTTCTCCTTTTAAAAAAGGAGCAAAAACAAAAACAAAAAACCATATACACACTCATAGCATGGAATATCATTCATCCTTCAGAAAGAGGAACTCTTGTATTTCAGACGACATGGATGGACAGTGAGCTAAGTGACAGGAGTCAGAGAAAGACAAATACTATAGGATCTTACTCACCTGGAAAATCTAAAATGAAAGAAATGGGTTCAGAGAACACAGACTACTGGTGGCCAGAGGTGGAAGTGGGTGAAGGGAAGGGTTTACTCCCCTCCAGTTACCAGTCCTGGGGTGCAATGCGGAGCATGGGGCCTGTAGTTAATGCTCTCTATCAATTTGAAAGTTGCTGCGAGAGCTTTCATCACAAAAAAACAACTGTTACTGTGTGATGATGGGGGTTAACTTGAGTAACTGGTGGTCATGTCTCAGCCTATGTATCTGGTCACTGGTCTGCACATCTGAAACCAAAAAAAGTTTTATGTTACTTATATCTCAGTTTTTAAAAAGAGCCAAACCGAGACCTCAACTTCCTGCTTTCAAACGCACCAAGAAGCCCCGCGAGCAGTCTAAGGACAGCACAGCCATGGGACAGGACAGCGTAGAGTGAGTCCTCGGCCGGCAGGTGGGGACACACATGCCGAGACCATCCTTGGTGCGGGGGAAAATTGGGTCCCACGAGAAGAGTGATGCTGACCCTATCTGCATCCACAGCCATAACTCATAGCGAAGCAAAGCCTCGTGTAAAACCCAAAACAATCGCATTCTTAGAAGAAAACACAGAAGCAAAGCTTCATGACATTAGATTTGTCCTTCATTTACTGGCCATGACACCAAAGGCACAGACAACAAAAGAAAAAAACAGGCAAACTGGAATTCACGAAAATTCTAAGAATTTGTGCAGCAAAGACACTATCCAGAGAGTAAAACACCACCCACAGACTCTGCAAATCCTAGCTGTGATAAGGAATTCCTCTCTGGAATAGACAGAAAACTCTAGAACTCCACAACAACAAAACAACAACCCGATTCAAAAATGGGCAAAGGGTGTGAAGAGATTTCGCCAAAGAAAGATGAGTGGCCAACCGCACATGAAAAGACGCTGGGTGTCACGAATCACTCAGGAAGTGCACAGAAACATTAGGAGACACCACCACCTCACAGCCGTTAGGATGTTCACCATCAGTCAAGACAGAAAACAGAAACCAGAGTCCGGGGACGAGGAGAGGCGGAGACTTGCCAGCGGGGTGGTGACACGGCCTGGAGGACAGTCCGGCCGCTCCTCCTCGGAGGACCAGACCCTGCAGGACCCCACTCCTGGTCCACACCCAGTGCTGAAGCCGGTCTCAGAGCCTGCGCACCGGGCACAGCAGGGGACTCAGTCTCCACATGCGGGGACACCCAGGTGTCCAGAGACGGGTGATGGAAAAGTGAACCGAGCGGTCCACACAGGGCATCCACTGCCAGGAGAGTAACCCGGGCATCCGCTGCGACCGGGGTGCCTTGAGGGCCCCGCGCTCAGGAGAGGAGCCAGGATGTGTCCGCTATGGTCACTGACACAGATCCAGGAGGGGTCAGACCCACAGGGACAGAAGTGGACAGTGGTGCCGAAACTGGGGGCCTTTCAAGGGGAGGAGGAGAAAGTTCTGGAGTGTAGCTCGAGCAAGCAGGAGGGGCTGCAGGCACAAGTGGGGCGGGAAAGGGCACTGGTACCCAGAGTGACCCTGAACCTCACCACGGCCCCACCGGCGGCAGGAGCGCAAGGCCTGGACACCAAGGCCCGTGAAGGCTGTCCACTGCTCCGCTGCAGCAAGTGACGGAGCCCCAAGGGCCCATGCTCTGGGCGCCCTCCCTGCCACACCCCCTTGCACCCGCCGGCCCCCTGGACCCCGCTAGCCCTTGTCCCGCACTGCTGCCCTTCCCCGAACCACACAGGCGCGTGCGCACACACACATGCGCCCCACTCCACGGAGAGGCCCTCCTGGATGCGGTGCAGCCCAGGACGCACACAGTGCTTATGCTTGGGGAGCCCCGGGCCACCCACACCGACCTCACCTGGGAAGCAACCGGACCCCAGAGCTGCAGATGCAGCAGAAGGGCCCACGAACCCGCCCACGCACGCACGCACATGGGAAAGACGGGCGCTTGGAATGGGTTTGCCTCCCGCACTTGGCACTCAAGAGGCGGGCATCAAGGCACCGCACCCCGCCCACCAGAGAGCGGTGACTCCAGCCTTCTGGAGGCTCAGGGCCCTGCTGTCAGGGCCACAGAGCCCAGGTGGTGCAGGTACCACCTCGCCCCCCAGGACGAGCCCCCAGGCCTGCGTACAGTGTCTCTGGGCAGCATGAGACCTGGCGCTCAAGTGCAGGGCAGGTGCGCCGGGGGCACCACAGACACCACCTCTGTGGCCAGCGGGCAGATCTGCCCAGGTCCCCTCCAGAGACCCTAGCCTGCCAGTGCCCTCCTGGATGTACAGAGCAGAACCCCCCAGGATGCCCTGCTCCTGGCTTTGGTGGTCAGATTGGCGGCTAAGGGGCCACGGCAGCGCAGGGAGGCCCTGGTGCATCCCACAGTGGCACCGGACATGGAGACGTGGAAACCCCAGGTAGGCATCCCTCCGGGTGGGAGCGGCAGGCCTCCTGCCCAACCCCAAAGAGCAGGGCAGAATGGGCATCAAGAACCCCCTGCTATGTTTGAGCACCATATTCTCAAAGGCCATAAGGCAGCTCGAAGCCTGTTTCCCCAACTGTAAAACAGGGGCAACTCCCATACCTTGCCTGCTCTATGGGCGCCAGACAGATGAGCAAGAAGCCCCAGGCAATGTGGCCAAAAGGACAGGGCAGTCCTTCTGGTGCCGGCCCAAGGCTGAGAGCCACAGTCCCTCTCCTGAGTCACCTGAGAAGTGGGATACAGGTCTGGGGGAGGAGGTCCCAGGGAGCCCCCATATAACAGTATGGTGGGCCTTGCCCAGGAGCGGGGGTAGGCTACCCAGACCTGCTGGCTTCCAGAAAAGCCTGTCTTCCTCCCCTGGGACCTCAAGAAAGATGTCTGAGAAAGGCAGGGTCTCTGCCCTCCCTGGGGCCCTTGCCACCCACGGGTGTTAGGGTTGTTCAGAGGGACTCAGGCTGGGAGACCCCAGTGGAGGGTCCAGCTTTCCTCTGGAGTCCTGAGCAGGTCAGTTTCTGAGTGGGACCACCCTCCACCCTGAGGCACAGAGAACCTCCAGGGTTCACCCCACCCTTGCCATCCCATTGCTTTGGGTCTGGAAGGCGAGCAGAGTCTTCTTTTCCCCACCAAGCCCAAGACAAGTAGCCCTAGAAAGGGAGAGGAAACACCCCAGATTTGTGAGGCCCTGGAAATCACCCCAGAGCAGGAACACCCAGGATCAAAGTCCAAGATGGGAGGAAGGGTGCAGGTGGACCGGCTCGTTCCAGCGGCACCTGCTGGAGCAGCTGGGGGGGAAGGGGCTGTTCCTGCGGTCCACGTGGAGGCGATGGAGGCCCTCACCCCAGCTCTGGGGGCACCCGGGCGCGGGGCTCCCGGAGGGGGCCATGACGTCATCTCCCGGCCGCGAGGAGCATGGTGGACCCCACACCCCAGCACGGAACCGGCAGGCTCGCGGTTCTCTCCGTGCAGCGGGTCCTAGGCGCGATTTCCTCTTTCTTTGCGGAGCTCGAGGTTTCGCAAGGCGGCGGCGGCCCGCGGTGACAGCGAGACACGCAGCTCGGCGGGGGAGGGGAGCAGGCGACAGGGCGGCCAGCGGGGGTGGGGGGCGCGTGCCCAGGGGCGACGCCCGGGTCCCGCAGGTGCACCCCGGTCGGCGCCCCCGCAAGCGGGGCCCCAGCGCTGCCCGAGCCTCCGACGAGGGAGGCGCCCAGCCTCCCTGCTGACCCTGGGTGGCATCCCGGTCGGCACCCTCCCAGTAGCGCCCATGGGGTGCCGCGCCCCGACCCCGCGCCCCCGCGGGATGCCCCGAGGGGCCCGCACCTACCCGGGGCGCCGCAGTCCGCGCAGCGCGTGTTCCCCGACCGCTGCAGCAGCTCCAGGACGGCCCTCCGCGGCGCCTTGGCCATGGCCGCGATGCCGGCTCCGGGCGCCGCCCGCCGCCTAGGGCCCGGCGCAGCCTGCTCGCTGCCGCCCCTGCGCCATCCTGGGCGCCCTCAGTCCGCGCGCCGGTTCCGCATTCCTGCCCGGCCCGGCCTGGCCCCGCTGCCGCCGCTGCTCTTGTCGCCGCTGCGGCCGCCAAGCGTGTGCCGGCGCGGGGCTTCGAGCGCAAGGCGCGCAGAGGCGCTGCCGGCGCGGCCCGCGGGCGGCCCCCAGCGGCGCGGGCAGGCAGCGTCCTAACGCCGCCCAGCACCCGGGCCCCGGCCCCTGGGCCCCGCAAAGAGGAGACCAGGCCTCCCACCCCTGTCGTCCGAGCGCAGGGCCCAGCTCTGCAGCGAGATGCCACCAGCCACAGTGGCCCGGGCTTGAGAGAGGGAACTGCCTGTCTGGGTGTGGCCACCAGAGCAGTCATTCGGCACAACAGACCGAACACCTACTGTGTGCTGGATAACACTCAGCCTAGTGGGCAGCTGGGGACACCTGCTGAGCAAGGGGTGCGTGGCAGTGGGGGTTGGGGGCTCACCCCCTAACTGCCTGGCAAGGAGGAAACCAGTGGTGACAGCCTGGGGATTCTGAAGGGGCCACCCTCCACCCCCGGCAGGGAAGGGGTGGGCCCCAGAACCATGGCTAAGCCTGTGTGGGGAGGCCAGGGACAAGGGGAGACTGGTGACAGTTTACAGAAACGATGTTTCTGGCACGCCTTGCCGCGGTGTAAGCCCAGGATCAGGGGAACATTCAACGACCAAGATGAACAGCAAAATAAAGTAAGTGCTTTTTTCCTCCTCTCTCTTCCTGCCTGATCTTTCCTTTTAAAAAAAAGGGATGGGTGGGGGGGCATTCTTTGTGCCCACTGCACGTTTTCAAACTCTGTTTTCTTCTCAAGTTAAAATGCTAAATAACACAGCACAATCCACATACATCCCAAGGACCCAGGGTCTGGGGTGGGAGACAACCAAGATGAGCAACTAAATAAAATTGTTTCCTCCTCCTGTCTTCCTGCCGGCACCTTTCCTTAAAATAGAAACAAACTATTTAAAAACATGTATTCGAAACAAAAGGAACCACAGACTCTTCAGCCTCTCCCTCCCATCTCCAGGCAATTCTGAGAACACAAGCCCAGAGCATCCTTCTAGAAGGGTGTGGGCCATTCCTCCAGTCTTCCGCAGGACTGGCTCTGGCGGCGGGGCGGGGCGATTTGTTTTCACATGTAGATCTTTCTTTTTAATGTTTGTGCGCGGCTGCTCAAGTTCAGCTGGACCACAGCTGTTCCCCCAGGCACCAGCTGGGGGCAAATGGGCACTTTGTGGGTCAAAATCACAGACGACCACACTACCTACCAGCATCTTTGCAAGTGTTTCCGTTGGCATCACATCTAGAAGTGGCATCTCAGGGCACAGGCACTTAAATGTTGAGACCCTGCCAATTTTGCCCCTGGTCTGGGCAGCACTGGTGACAGCCAAGAGCCCTCTCCCTGCACCCCGGATCGTGGCCCCGAGCTTCCTCCACCTTTTAGGGAGATGGTGGCAGTCACTGGTTTGCATTTCTAAACCACAAGTCCCAAGGACTGTGCGCTTTCACTGACCACATGCCTTTCTGCTCATTCGACCAGAGCTTTTCGGGGGAGGGACAGGTGGCGTTCTCAGGTCAGGCCCGGCCGGTGGAGTCTGCCACACGCAGGGCACAGACATTGCTCTGGCATCTGGGCCCAGGGTCAGGTTAAACCTCACAAGCATGGTGGTGTTTACCGAGGGCACCGTCTGCGCCCAGGGCCTCCTCAGGCCACCAGTGCTCCCGGAACCTGTCTGGAACCACACCCCACAGGGAACCCCTGGTCTTCCCAGGGGTGAGGAGCCTAGGAATTCCAGTTGTCTGAGTCACCCCTCCCCTTGCCTGAGTGTGGCCCGTGGGCAAAGCTTCAGGACACCGGGGGACAAAAGAAGGCCAGTATGGCTGCCAGAAGCATGTGGACAGGAAGGCCTCGGGGTGCAGGGCAGGGCTGCCCCAGCCCACAGAGAGGAGCGGCTTTCTTCTCACCCAGAGCAACAAAAACCGAAGGAAGATACAGGGGCGCACCAGCAACAGCAGTGGGAAACTTGCCAGAGGCTCGAAGTCTGCAGGGCCAGGTCCTGCCCTGGGGCACACCAGAGGCAGCAGTAACCCACAGTTCAGCCCACAGTCCCAGTCTGCCAGGGTCCAAACTGGGTTCTGGGGCACACCCGCTGTGGCTAAGGAACCTGAGGGAGCCAAGTGCAGACCATGTAAAGCCCAAGGACCCAGGTTCAAGACCCAGGGCTAGGGGTTAAAATAAGAAAAAAAGTTTCAGTCCAGAACCCCCTGGTAAGGTAGAATCTGCAGGGTGTCCCCAAAGATATGGGCTGGGGCCTCCCCATGGGGTAGGGGTGCTGAGATTTGCTTCATGGGTTGTTTAAATATTTCAAAATACCTTTTCTTGGTTTCCCCCAGAGGACTGGCTTGTAGGGGCGCTGTGCCTCCAGCTCTGAAGTCGCAAGAGCAATGGTCCCGGCAGGCTGGGCAGGGGGACAGGCAATGCCTGAAAACAGCTGGATGGAGACAGCAAGGAGACACCAAAGGACAGGCAGGGCCTGCAAACGCAGGTGGCGCTGGTCACCCAGGGCACTCAGTCATAGGCTTGGTCTTGGATCACACCAGACCCTGGCCCACCTGGTAGAGGCTTTCACAGGGTCAACCACATGCCTGTGTGGTGTGTGTGTCTCAGCTCACATCTCGTCTCAAGGACTGGAGGGGCCAAGAGAAGCCCAGGTTTGGAAGGGGATCTATTTGTCAAGCCAGCTCCCAGGTCAACAGGCCTTAGTTTCATTTCATGGTTGTGCCCAACAGGATGGGTGTCTGGGACAGAGGAACTTTTCCAGAGATGGTTCCTCCATTGCCGAGTCACTCATCCTTCCAGCCGCAGACCACCCACCATCACATCTGTTTCTATCTTCCCTCCCACACACCCTTCAATAACATGCTGAAGGGGGGGGTCTGTGTTCTCACCTTGAGTCTGGGTGGTGCCGGGCCGCTCCAACAGAGGACAGGGCAGGCGCCACATAGCTCCTGAGGCGCCATCACAGGAGGACAATACCTCTGCCTGGTGCTTTTTTCTCTGCTTGCCCGCCCACCGCCCCCCCACCCCGCCGCCCCCATCACTCTATCATCGATCTATCCATCAGTCATCCGTGTACCTATCATCTACCTACTGGTCATCTACCTTTCATCTACGTGTCTATGGTCTGTCACCCACCTAGCTACATCTCTCATCGATACATCATCTATCATGTCTCCTCTGTCCCTCCCTCCCTGTCTGTCTGTCCTTGGGAGCCTGAGCCCCCATTCTCAAAGTCAGGTCCTCTGATTTCTCTGACTTTCCTTCTGCCAAAGGAGATGTTCTAGAAAGTCTTTGGCAATAACGTGAATAACTAATGTGATTGGCACATGTCAACAAGCACATACAAATAATGAGCTGCATCCTTACAGGGCAGATGATGGTGACAAAGTCCTCTGAGACCTGGCAGGAGGAGAGAACGCAATACCCCCAAGCATCACAGCTTCAGCAAGGCAGAGGTCCAGATACCGGCTCCAGCTGCTCTGTGAAGACACCCACCAGGCTGCTTCCACCTCACTGCACCTGGGACTCTGCATCTCCCGCCTGGAATTCAGCGAATGCGTTCCAAACCAAGTCTGCACATTGCAAACACGGGAGCTCCGCTACGGAGTTTCCTACAAAACAGCTTTCATTTTGATTTCAGACTTCCACGCGCAGCTTCCCTGGGAACTGGGCGGGACAGCGGGTATCTGGCCTCCGCCCTCCCTGGACAGCACCCGCAGTGCCCATCTGCCCCAGTTCACACCGTCTGTCTTCCCGTCAGGCTGAGGGGGCACATCTTTGGCAAAAGTCAAGAGTTCTCACCCTGCTTCTAGCTTGTCACAACAGATTTTGACACCCTGGGTGTGCGCCCTCCACCCCTTCCAGGTGCCAGGGCCACACCCGCCAGTCAGGTCGCTGTGTTTCTCAGGCGTATAGAGCATGACTCAGCCAGACTCCACTAGAGGGCGCACTGAGCTGCTCACCGTGCTCCGCCCGCCATCACTCACTGCATTCTGGTCCCCTCCTGGCTTGGCTTTGTACAGGCACTTCATCACTCCTGAATGTCTTCTTAACGTATTCTAGCTACTGTCTGTGCTCGTGGTGACAGGCCGACGCCTGGGGAACCGCGCAGGGCAGGCAGAACAGCGTGGCTCCAGCTTGAACATGCAGGCGCTTGGCTCCCGTGCCCGTTCTGGAGTTGGAAGAGCTGCAGCAGACAGCGCGCGTGTATCTGTGCTGTCGGGAAATGTGGAGCATTTCTATGGCCTGGTTTGGTGTAGCGATAAAAGCCAGCCTTTTCATCAACTAGGCAGAAACACGCGTGGCTCTGTGGCCCTAACACTGCAGGGGCAACGCTAAGATGAGGTGCTAACCAAGGGTCAGCCACTAGCTCAGAATGGAAGTCGGGGATTGGACATGGACCCCACCGGGCCTGGGTCGCCAGCTGCTCCCACCTCCAAGCCTGGAGGACTCACTTGCCACCAGGCCTCTGGCTGAGGGCCACACCTGGTTGTCCATCACTGGCCCCGTTGGCCACATGGGATAAAAGCCTGTTGAACCAGAGCAGGGATGGTTGCCTGCAGGGACAGCCTTCCTGCCAGCACCCGCGGTGGGGGCATGAGGACAAACCTGCCCCAGCATGCGCTCAGCACGCTGTGGGTGCTCTGTGTTTAGACACACAAGGTTGAGATGAGATGATGCCATTGGTGACACAATACTACCGCCGGCTGATGACGCGCTCAGCGCCGGGAAGCAAGTACGGGCGCACTCTGGGGTGAGAGCCTGGGCAGCAGCTCGCACGTCCAGTGGCGGTGGACCGCCCTCTGTATAGAACAGTGTGTCACCCAGAGCACACCTGGCTTCACAGAGTCTCACACAAGTCATACAATTAGAAAACAGACCATGTGAAGGCATTTCCCCCCCAAAAAAAACAAAACAAGTCAGTGTGTCAAAAGACAAGCTACTTCCTCATTTGTAAAGTAAATAAAACCCAAGGAAATAAATTAGCACATATTCTTATGAGTATGAAATCACTTTGTGTCTTTGCAAGAAGGAACCCGAGTCTGGACAACAGGCTGGACTGGCGGCGGCTAAGCGGCAGCCTGGAGACGGGGTGGGGGGGTGGGGTGCGTCTTCTGCAGGAGACTGGCACCACACGGCTGCACTCGCGGTCCTCTCCCCGCCGCCCCCCGGGGCGCAGAATGTCCACGCGAGAAGACTTCACTCCTGGGGAACAAGAGCCTAAAAGGAATAATTTTCAAAATGACAGAGGAAACTTCAGAAGAACAGGGGCGAGGCTGCCTCCTCTCTGGTTCTGCGTGGTGCTGTCAAGGGAGAAACTCTTGGGTGGACGATCCAACATGGCCCGCAGGTTTCTTCCAATCAAAACTCAAGTTTTTTTCTCTGACTTTCCATCTATCAAGTCTCCAAATCCCAGCTTTTCCAGCGGCTCCTGTGCCATCAGGTGCCTGGAAGGAAAAGAGCTGTCAGGACAGGCAGGGAGTGAGTGCAGAGCGTCCCGGCTGGTGCTAGCTGGCACCACTACCTCGCCTCCAATTGATGTTCCAGGAGGACCGACCTGGGCAAGGCATGAACACGGCCAGAGGGAGGCCACCATGACCAGCAGCCTCTTTGGACACCCTCTGGCCCGAGGGTCATGACTCGAGACCCGTTGCTGAGGGCATGTGGACAGCACGTGATGCGCACACGGAGGTCCCCAGTGCTATGTGGCTGGGACCAGAGTAGGAGGTGCTGCCACCTTCTAGAGCAGATGCAAGGAGTTCAAGGCCCCCACTTCACGGGCCAGGCCACCGGGAAGGAGCACTACAGAGGAGAGGCAGACTGGCCACCCATCTGTCAGCTTTACTGGGAACTTAGAAGCTCGTGTCACCCCTACACCAGGCCTTCGGGGTCAGGGTCACCACCCACAGCAGGCAAATGGCCAGGTCCTGCTCCTGGTCCCTTCGTGACAGCCAGGCCCAGAGCGCTGTGCTGAGTCCCCTCCTGCTCCACCAGCGGAAGGGCTAGGGCTTGAGTTTGTCTTATTTGGGGTGGGGGTGGGGTCACACTAACTTCAAAGAGGCTGGAATCCCAGAAGCCCCACTCTGGACATGCTGGAGGATTTAACAGGGATTGCAGCCCTGCCACTCGCTGACCATCACACTGTGTCCGACTAACCGCGAGTTCCTCAGGTCCCACACCCAGCAGGCAAGGACATCTGACCGAGACCATGGGCACACTGACATCTCTGCAAGGCGCCAGGGCTGAAGACATGCTCTCTGGGCTGCGTGGGGGTTCAGGCAAGCTGGCCACTCCACAGAAATTCAAGGCAGTCTGTCATGCAAACTGGGGTGCCCTGGACGTCCCTTGAGAACACAGAACAGAACTCTAAACAGCTACCACACCCGGTGTTCACCGACAGAGCCAACAAAAGGGGAAAGATGAAACAAACATGGAGAAATGTCGCAACTGCTTGTGCGGGTTGAGTGTATGAGGACAGTTTCCGTCACACACCACAAAGCTAGAATTCACATAAAAATGAGGTCCACTTGCGGGACAGATTGACGTTCTCTGACTGTGGCCCCAAAGTGCTGGGCAGCTGGTGCCCTCTGGGCCCTCTCCTCCAGGCAGCCCATCATGCCTCCGTTTGCATTTGTGGGAATGGGCAGACCGCGAAACGTGGCTTTGCACAGTGATTGGGCACTTCCTGTATGCACTGCCAAATGCAGCAGGACTCCGCTGAGGCAGCAAGCTGCCTGGGACAGCTGCCCATCGGCAGGAGAGGCACAGCCACACACTGAACCACGAAGAGCCACAGCACCCAAGGCTTGTAGTGTGGAGGTGGAGAATACCCTTACATCTGGAAAAGCAGACGCTCTGCGGACAGGGTGTCGGACAGGGTGTCTAGTCAGGCTGGAATTCATAGGGAAGGGGGGTGCAGAGAGGGGCCAGGCTCCAGGGCAGCCTCACAGCCCAGGCCGCACCCAGGATGACAATCTAGAGGCCGGTCATTTACCACTCAGGAGAATGATCCCAGAATTGCAAAACCTGCTGGCAGTTTACTCTGCTTGGCAGTTAGGAGACACTCCTTAACCCCATCAGGCAAAATGACAAACGTCCAGATCACGGCGAGAACCTCTGGCGGCTGCTCTTACACTGGCCTCACCACTCCGTGGAGGTGGAACAGTGGCCCCTCCTGGACCCCAATGCAGCCTCACATGGCAGAAGGACGGGGCTGCAGAGGGGACAAGGCTGCCAACCTGCTGGGCTTGGCTGAGGCTCCCTGCCCAGGCTGAGCTCAATCCAAGCACGCAGGCCCTCTGTGAGCACTGGCAGAGGGGCAGCGTGCCTGGCCTTATTGTGGAGGCCAGGGCACTGGCACCTCTAGGAGCCGGAAGGCCCAGGAAACAGGGCCTCCAAAGAAGCAGCCTGCCAGTCAACTTCAGCAAGGGCCGGGCCTCCCTATGGAACAGAGCATTGTGGCCAAGAGACACTGTGAGCTGTGAGGGCACAGGGAGCAGGGCCTTCCCAACGTGCGCAGACAGAAGGACCTGTGTGTTTAGCAGCAGAAGAGGTGCGAGCAGAAGAAACCACAGACCAGATCAGTTAGGGTCATGAGATCTCTTCCACAAACTCAGGTCCCTGGCAGCCTAATCCTTAATAAGGTCAGCAAAACGATGACGCTAAGCTTCATCAAGGTCTGTGGCTGCAGTTCTCTTCCCAGTCAGGGCTGTTTAAGGACCCGGCCACTCTGGTCACCAGACTCGCCCTGAACCTTCAGGGAAATCTGGTCACCTGCCATCACCATGGAGGCGTTAACCTCTTGAAGTGCGCTGGGCCTTCTCTGCTCCTACTTCAGAGTCGCAGTGATGACAACCATACCTACTGGCCCCCAAAGGAGGCCGAGGTCTCCGCCAGGCCATCTGCTTTCCCAGCCTCGGTGTGCAGCACTTCGTGGCCTCCCCAGCCTGACCCTGTGTGGAGAGGGGCTCAGGAACCACAGGCCACACCTTCGTGTAGTCTCTGCCAAGCTAAGTGACCCATCTGACCGATGCGACCCTCTGTTCTGGGAGAAAAACGCTGTCCATGTGAAAGAGCCTGATTTTACTGCTGGAGAAATGGCCCACTTCCTCCAGAGGCAACTTTAACAGGTGTGGTCGTTTTAAAATGCAGATAGAAGTCAGGTGGGGAAAAGACTGCCTGGGGTGTCAGCATAATAGGACCAAGGAGAGGTTTTAAATGCAGGGCAGGGGAGACAAAATCTGCAACACC
The DNA here is from genome assembly GCA_004363575.1 of Solenodon paradoxus. Taxonomy (NCBI): domain Eukaryota; kingdom Metazoa; phylum Chordata; class Mammalia; order Eulipotyphla; family Solenodontidae; genus Solenodon; species Solenodon paradoxus. The sequence goes on from RJWH01001376.1 coordinate 257,609, forward strand.
TAAGCCTGACAGAGGTGACTTGAGCTCTTCAGTGTTGGGTGACTTTCATTTAAATCAAACAACATCCCAGTCAAAATAAAACTAAGGCGTCAGAAAGACACATTGCGCCTGCTCCCTTCACGTCTGCTCCCTTCACTCGGCACCTGACCGACCAGAAGAAGCACAGAATCCAGAGTGGCTTGGTGCTCCGGGCAGGGGGGCTGAAGTGCTGCTCTGCAGATCCAACCGAGCCAGGCAAAAAGGGGAACACAGGCTCTGCTGGTGCTGCTCAGGCACGCAGGATCCAGGCAGCCCAACCCTCCAGAGCACCTCCAGCAGGGCAGCTGACAAGTGGGGAGGCAAAGACCAACTTTAGTCTGTCCCCAGAGTGCAGTGGCACCAAGAAGAAAGTCCCTGGGTTCAATTATTAAAGGTGCATCCACTTAAAAGGCAGTCGTTAAAGCATGGACCCCCACCACAGTCTATTCAGTCAGCAAGAACAGCTTTCTCAACACCCAACGTCAGGCTCTGTGGGTGGGGGAGACCTCACACGAGGGCCACTGCCTAGGAGGTTGCCCTCAAGGACCCCAAGGTCTACTGATAGCTTCGCACACCTGCGGGCCCAGAGAGCACAGCTCTACCTGCAGGAAACATCAGCTTACAGGGGAGGGAAATGGGCTTCCCCAAGGAGCTGATGGTGGCTAGAAAGGCAGAAATGAAGATTCCCACCCCTCTGAAGTGGCTGCATGAGATACACTTTCTCCTTTAAGGATCAGGATAGTGCTATTTTAAGTAAAACTCAGGGGCTGCAGTTAGAAATATTTTTGCTTTGTTTAAAAGTGCACTCTGGTGATTTCTGATGAAGACAGGAATCATCTCATCTTTCATCACTTAAGTAGCCTACAGTCTTCCCTGTCACCTTCCAAACAGCTCCCAGGGGAATGAAACAAAAGAGGGCATGTTTTTATGGTCTGGGAATGTGAAAGAAGAAACCTGTACCCACAACCTTCAGAACTTCTCACTCAGCATTTTTTGCCACGTACCATCCTGAAACCTTACTGACAGGTCAATAGCATCCAAATTTGGAGAGAAAATACTCAGAGGCACACAAAAGCAGAGACTGCTATCACTCAGGAAAAGGTTCCCATGACTGCTCAACAGCTTTCACTCTGACTTAATCTGATAAGCCTCCAGTTCACAGAGAAACAACTCTGGTTCTGAAACACCCGGAGAGCCCCAGGCCTGCATCAGAGAAATGTACCACTGTGGTGGGCACTCGGGAAAAGAATGTTTTGGTGGAGAAATCGTAATTGCTAACAGGTACTTGCCTCTCCATCCTGCATTCTAAATACTCTTTTGATTCATTTCTGCACAGAGCATTTTCAAAATGATTGTCACGGAGACACTTCATGAATTTCTCTTTAAATCTTCTACATTCACCTAGAATGAAAAAAAAAAGTGTCCTTTCACTCCCCCAACCCCCTTTTTTTCCCCAAAGGAAAGCAGCAGGCAGGAAGAGAGAGGAGGAAGAAGCACTTTATATTTCATTTTAGCTGTATCTCTTGGTTCCTCCTGCCCAGGATGCAAACCCAGGTCCTTGGAATGTATGTGGACTGTGCTCGGCCAGAGGCAGTGGACTCAACCACTACTCCACCAGGGCGCAGCAAGTATTTTCTTTTTAAAGTGAAAACAAGGCGAGCGAGCTCACCCAGCAGGCTGGATGGCAGCACTCCCCTTTCAAAACGTTTCCTTCAAAACAATGCTGAAAACTACACTGGAGAAAAAACCTGCAAGCGCAGTAAGAGGGAGGGGCTGGGTGGTGGGTACGAGGTCGACTTTGCTGCATTGGGATATTTTCATAGCAAAATGCTGGCAAATAAAGTATCTATAAATCTATTTTCAAAGCCTTAATTTCCCCGGAGGCTCACCTCAAACCCAGAATTCTGGCCACAAACCCGCAGTTACCAGCAGGATTTGCTTTCCGAGAGCAACACTGAGCCGTTAAACCTCAAGTTTAACAAGCCTCACTCTTCACAGATGGCGAGGAGCTTATTTAACCTCCTCTTCGCGAAAGCGCTGGAGCCACCCAGGGGCTTCCGCGCTCCGCCACCAGGGGGCCGGGCTTCAGTGTGTCCCTCCAGCTCCTGAGACGCCAGTGGGCGGGGTCAGCCCCCAGAAGTCAGGGTCCTGGGCTCGGGGGCCGGCGGGGCCGGGGGAGAATTCGGGTTCAGGGGTCAGGGATCGAAGGTCAGGGCCCGCAGGAGGCGCGGGACCGGCCCCCAGAGGCCCCGCCCTCCATGTCCCAACAACGCGGCCCGGGCCTCCCGCCGCTCACCGAAGTGATCCAGCGGGAAGCTGCCCTTGTCCGGGGGCCGCGGCTGAAAGGTCTTCGTCCCGAAGTTCATGGCGGTCGACATGGTAGCGGCTGCAGAGCCCTCCGAGCGCGCCGCGCGCAGGACGCAGGGCGGTCGGCCGAGCACCGAGCAGGCCCCGATAGAGCGCCGAGCACGTTGAGCGGCCCCTCGCCGCTGGCCCCGCCTCCCGCCGCGGGCCCCGCCTCTCGCCGCGAGCCCTGCGGCTTTCGGAAAACCCGGTCTGGGTCAGTTGCTCGGATCCGGAACTTTCCGACCTTCCTGTCTGATCCTTACAGAACCCAGTGGCGGCGGCCCCATCTCTACGAGAAAACGGAATCTCAGTGAGTTTCAGCAACTTGTCCAAGGACGCACAACATAAATCCACAAGAAACCCACGGCGGGCACAGCCCCTGAAGACTACGTCCGTGTTTGCATCCCAGGGTGGCGGGCTGAGTCTGAACTCCTCTGTTGAGAAATACAGCGGGGTGCCTGTTAGCTCCACGGGGCTGCTCCACGGGGCTGCAGTAACCTTAGCCCAAGGTGCGGGCAGAGCGGGTCCCTCCGGAGACTGCTCCTGCTCCCTCTTTTGCGGTCATAGGTGGTGAGGAGGCACTTCGCCCCTTCTCTGCCTCCGCAGGGGTCCCCCGTGTGTATCTGCTTCCAGCCTGTGCCCTTCTTGGGAGGACTTGTCAGATTAGTTAGGGCCACCCAGCTCCCGTATGACCCCCATCTTCACTGTCACATCTGCAGAGACCCTGTTTCCACCTTTAGGACTTGAACATGCATTGTTTGGCTGATAACAGAGTAAATGTGCGGCTTAAATAGGCATGTCCTCGGGAGTTTGTCATCGTTGTTACGGAAACATGACAACAGTGCAGGCTCAAGGAGACCCCAGCTCCCCGCAGAGCTGCTTCTTAGTCCTGGGCTGAGTGGGCTGAGTTGTCACAAGGTGCAAGCTCTCTTTTCATTCATCCTGCACTAACAAGCTCCACAGCCAGCAGCGGGGGGCCCTAGGATAGCGGCCAGGGCCAGGCAGGGAGCTCACCAGCCTGGCCTCAGGACCAGCTTTCTTACCTCAGGCCCTGGTATAACTCGACACTGTCTCATATCGGGACAGAAGGTGAGTCCAGCAATCCCAGCCTTTGCACAGACGTGTCCCCACGCGCCTCCTTGCACAAACCTTGCTCAGGTGCCCCCCTGTGGAAGGCATCCTGCCCCTGTGGCACCAAGAGGGAGGGTTTGCCTTGGTGCTCTGTGCCCAGGGGCGAGCTCCAATTCCGGCCAGCAGGGGTCAGCAGAGAGCGCCCAGACTGTTGGGAAAACCTGTTTTCCATTGCCAGGTCCTTGTGGGCCTGGGTCTCTGGGCCCTGGTAAAACTACCAAAGGGCCTTGTTATGGTGACCTAGTGGGTTAGTCCACTGCAGTGTAGTCCACGTGCATTGCACAGTCCCCGGTTCAAGTCCTGGGGCTGAAAACAACCAAGATGCACAACTAAACAAAGCACTTCCTCCTCTCTGCCTGCCTACCCGCTCGCCTCCTTTCCTACCTGCACCTTTCTTTTAAAATAAATAAATCAAATTTAAAAGCTACCAAAGAAAACTTGTTCTTGTTCTGTAAATGGTCAGTTTGCATCCCTGGAAACAGCTCATTAATATGTTTCCAGGGCCATGGACAGTAAGTTTTTTGTTTTTTGTTTTTTTTTAAGGAAAGATGCAGGAAGGAAAGGAGGTAGGCAGGCAGGCAGGGAGAGGAGAAAGAAGCACTCCATTTTATTTTAGTTGGCCATCTTTGCTGGGGTGGCTCAGCCAGGCTGGACAAGCCCCTTAGTATGGCACCCCGTGGCTGGCGACTTTGCAGGGCTCTGGGCTCTCTGGGTACAGCTGAGCTGCCGGCTCCTACGTGCAGGGTCTCGAGAAGCAGGTGGAGTTTGCAGCTCAGAGTCACACAACAGTGCCTCTGCCATGGTCACAGTCCCCCGCCACACACACACATTCAAGGACAGAGATCCCTGATTTCTGCAGGAGGAGGGTGTGCATGGCCAGAAGCAGGTCAGCTGTGGCCATGTTTGGAAAGTGCCACCTGCTGACCAATGGAGGGACTGAGTGTGTCCCTAAGCCCCTCTGGGGAACATCCCCCCTTGGAAGTCAAGGCCAGGTATGGCCTGAGCCAGCCAGTCAGAGCAGGTGTCACCCTGGTCACACAGACTGCTGTGGGCTGAGTTGTTGCAGGGTCAGCATCTGCCAGCTGGACCCAGCCATCAGGTCTGATCAGGAGGATCCCAGTAGCCTGCTTGGAGAGGAGGATGGAGCCGGTAAACTTCCCTCTGTACGCAGCCGCTGACTGCAGCCAGGAGCCAGCAGGCAGGGGACAGGCAGTCACCTTGCTGCTGGGACAAAGGCCCCCAAGAGCTTCGAAGAAAAGCCAGCAGACCCAAGCATGGAGGGGATTCATCAGAATCCTCATGACATCATCCACCCAGATCCATCCTTGTCTGAAACTGGGTATTATTGATATTTCGGATCTTTCTGTTTTAGTACATTTTGCTGTCAAAGAATACTTTTCAAAAAGCTAAAACATTGTTCTCAGCATTCCCTGACCGTCTAGCAGATAAGTCCACTGCCTCCAGCCGGGGTACCCAGGTTCATGTCCTGGGGCCGGGGTGTGTGTGTGGGAGGAGGGGGCGGGACAACCAAGAATAACTAAATAAATAAATAACACATTTCCTCCTCCTCTCCCTGCCTGCCTCCACTCGCCTTCATTCCTGCCTGTACCTTTGCTTAAAAAAAAAAAGTCAAAAACCTGTTCTCAGATGCTGCACCCCTGTGGCTCAGATGACTCAGGTGCCTGAGGACCTGAACGCCCCCTCTGGTACCCCCACCCCGTCCCCTCCGCCCCCTTGCTTCCTGACTTATGTCCTTGCAGACTTTGCAGAGAGGCTGCCCTCTCTGCTGGGATGGCCTTGTCACCCAGGACCACACCGTCCTCTCTCTGGGTTTTGGGACTCTTCTGGGTTCCCTGAACCCCATTTCGCCATGGAGCCCAGTGCACTCACACTCCACAAATGCTGAGTCGGTCAAGTGGACAGTCCTGGGCTCCGGCCCCAAGCCTGACCCAGTAGTGGCTTTGGCACCGGGCGCTCGGCCCAGATGACCTGAAGACCCCATGGTCAGAGCTGCCCTCTGCACTGCAGTCCCTCGGCTGTGTTGTAGGTACCTCAGGGCAGTGAGCAGAGAGGCTGGGCTGGGGAGGACGCTCGGGCTGCCTTCTCTGTGATGGGCACAGAGCATACCCCAGGAGATGGCGTGGTGGGCCCAGTCGCCTCCTGTCAGGGCATCAAGTAGGCTCAATACCTCTAGTGCCAGCAGGCCCCTGCCTCAAGCCATGGCCAGCAGCTTTAGGGCCCGAGCGTGGCACAGACACCAGCTGTCACCCAGCAGTCCTGCCTCCTTGCCTGCACAGGATCCCCCAAGCCTGCCCTCCTGCCCAGGTGGCAGTGACACCGAGTCACTGAGAAGAAGGGTGTCACTCAGAATGCGCCCACCCACCCATGGGGGTGCTGAGGGCCATGGGATTGGGGTATCTGCAGTGTGCACCCTCAGGGCCATCCCAGGGCCTCCCCGATGGGCCCCTGAGAAGAATGAGTGAATGCGGACTATGGACTTAGGGGAAAGCCACAGACTTTCTGGCCCCCGTAGTGGTCTCAAGACTCAGTGGTGGGTCTGGTTCTGATGGAGAGTCCAGGCAAAGCACGGAGAACCACGGGGGCAGGGGCATCCCCCATGGTGCTTGCGCTCCAGGAGACCAGGGCCTGGAACACCCCTGCCCTGCCCCCTGCAGCACTCAGCTCCACATTCCATCCGTCTGTCGCTTTAAGCCTGGCGGCCCCCTGCAAACTGCTCGTTCCACATTCTCAGGGTGGCGGGGGTGGTGGGGTGGGTGGGGTGCTGGCACGCCCTCCTGCCCTCCCTTCCAGAGGCCTATAAGGCACTGTGTGCGGGAGGGAAGCCGGGGCCCCACACTGCGTCATGGCCCTGCTGCTCCTGGGGCTCCTGCTGTTCCTGGGGCTCTGGGGTCTGCTCCGCACCTGCACCCGCACCCCTTCCCCAGCCCCACGCTGGCCCCCTGGGCCATGGCCATTGCCCCTCATTGGGAACCTGCACCTGCTGCAGGTGACACAGCAGGACCGGTCGCTGATGGAGGTGAGTGGGCAGTGTGTCTTGCAGCTCAGCTCCAGGCCTGGCGCTGAATGACCCCTGGCCTCAGCCTCCACCTTGCGGGGAGAGGAGCTGGGACCCTTAGCCACCTCATAGGGGACTCAGGATACCGCAGTGCCCACTTGCCTGGGTGAAGAGAAAGACCACCATCTCACAGGACGCAGATGGCCATTCAAGGAACAGGGGACAGGAGTGGCAGGCCGGGAGGGCTCCTTGGAGGAGGCCATGTTGATACACCTGCAGGGCCAGGTTTGGGGGCAGGGGAGGGCAGAAGAGGTGCTCCTGGGAGCAGGGATTCGCAGGGGTGCCCTGCACCTGTACATAGACCCCTTCCTGGGTGCTCCCATCCAGCCAGAGGTTGGGCATTAAGGGCAGGCTGCCCTGCTGAGGTCAAGAGCTGGTTGACTTCTGAAGTGGGGGTGCAGGCCTGGCCCCACCCTTGGGGATCACCCAGCCAGTCCCCTCTACCCTCCTCACCTGAGGTGCCCATGCTCTCGAGACCCAAGGTATGTCTCCTGGTAGCCCCCTGGGCCCTGTGGGCGGGTAGGGAGGAGGGGGCTACAGCCCCAATCCTTAGGGCAGCCACCCGTACCAAGGCTGTGTCCAGTGTCAGGAGGCCACTCCCACGTGCTAGACTGGACAGTGGCCCAGGTCCAAGTCCTGCTCCCTCACTCAGCATGTGTGAAGTGAGAGATGGCACAGGGACAGGACAGCCAGGCCGAGTCGCCCGTGGCCAGGCAGTACCGTCGTGTCCTCATGCTGGAGGGGGAGGCCAGACTGAGACAGGCGGACAGGCTGGGCCCTTCGTCCTGGGTTTCACCTTGGCGGGTAGGGCTGGGGAGGTGGGGGGAGGAGACGGTCTCTGGGGGGTCCAGCCCCTTCAGCCTGCTCCTGCGCACACCCACCGGGCACACAGCCTCCCGGGCTGCCTGGGCGGGGCCAAGAGTGAGTCCCTGAAAGGAAAACCCTGGGCAACCACACCCAGTACCCAAGGGCAGCGGGACCAGGAGGGGCTCTGAGGGCCCAGCTGGCTCTGTCCCATGGGCCTGTGCCTTCGCCCATCTGCCTGGCTGCACGCTGGCCTGGCTAGCCCTGCTGGGTGGGCAAGAGGTTCAGGGGACCTGAAGGGGCCATTCTTGACCCTGCCTTCCTGCCAGCTCTCAGAACGGTATGGGCCGGTGTTCACTGTCCACTTGGGGTTCCAGAAGACTGTGGTGCTGACCGGCTATGAGGCTGTGAAGGAGGCCCTGCTGAGCACCGGGCACGAGTTGGCTGACCGACCCCCCATTGCCATCTTCCAGCTCATCCAGCGGGGCAGGGGTAGGCTGGCGTCAGTGGGAGCAGTGGAGGGCATGCCTGCCCTGACAAAGTCCTGGGAGCCCCCCGAATCTGAGGGGCGGGGACCCCAGGAAGGAGAGCCCCTCCCTCAAGGCAAACACAGCTGGAGGGGCAAAGTGTCCCCATGGCAGGCTGGGGCCCCAGGGATGGCACGCCGGGGTCACACGAGCTACAGAGCTGGCCCCTCCTGCCTCAGCAGACACTCACCGCAGCGTGGTCCTCAGGTATCTTCTTCGCGTCCGGGCCGCGCTGGAGAGCTGCCCGCCAGTTCACTGTGCGTGCCCTCCACAGCCTGGGCGTGGGGCGGGCGCCTGCGGCCAACAAGATCCTGCTGGAGCTGCAGTGCCTGGCAGAGCAGCTGGAGAGCTACAGAGGTGAGTGGGGGCGGGGACACCCCTTCCTCAGATGCCCCCCACTGAGGCCCTTCTCCCACAGGCCGGCCCTTCCCCCTGACCCTGCTCGGATGGGCGCCCTCCAACGTCACCTTCGCACTCCTCTTCGGCCAGCGGTTTGACTATGGGGACCCTGTGTTCCTTTCCCTGCTGGGCCTCATCGATGAGGTCATGGTCCTTCTGGGGACCCCCAGCCTGCAGGTGAGTGTGTGGCTCCCACTGGGGGTGGGTTCCAGCAGGAGGCTAGGAGCAGTGTCAGGGGCTGTGCTGGTTGACATCGACCTGGCCCTGCAGGTCACTGGGAAATGAGCGGGGTCTAGGGCAGGGGTCCCCATCTCCCCCTGCCTGCCCTTTCCCCTCAGCAACACACGTGCCTGCTCAGAGGTGAGGGAAGGAGCTTCTTCCCAGAATGTGGGGCCCCCGGTGTTATGACCAGGTCTTCCACGGGATGCCCGTTCCTGTGTCACAGGAATCCAGGGCGTGAGCAGTTTGCCCAACTTGCCTTTAAGCCGGCAGCAACCTGCCCGCTCTGCCACTGCTCTGGTGGTCCAAGAGACCGCGCTGGGGGTTCTGCCCCACACTGGGCTTCGTAGGACCCTGGGGCCTAACTGGAGGGCTGGGGCGCCAGCAGGACAGATGCACCCCCACCTGCCCTCACCAGCCCACCTGCCCTCCCCCGCAGCTCTTCAACATCTACCCCTGGCTGGGGACCCTCCTCCAGCTGCACCGGCCTGTCCTGCGCAAGATTGATGAGGTGCGAGCCATCCTGAGGACCCTCCTGGAGGCGAGGCGGCTCTGCAGGCCTGGGGGAGGCCCCATGCTGAGCTACATGGATGCCCTGATCCAGATGGGCCAGGTGCGGGCGACACCCTCTGGGCCTGTCTCTGCTGTGCTCTGGGTGGTTGGAAGGGCACAGCTGCTCAGCAGAGCTTGGCTCTGTCGTTGCCACCAGTCTCGGGCTTTTTCCTGCCTCTTGAGCCCCGGACTGGGTGGAGGGTCCACAGCGCCTAGTCTCCCGTGATCCCCACCCGCCTCTGCAGGGCGAAGACCCTGATGGCCTGTTTACTGAAGACAACGTGGTGGCCTGTGTGCTGGACATGGTCATGGCTGGCACGGAGACCACCTCGGCCACGCTGCAGTGGGCCGCGCTCCTGATGGGCAAGCACCCCAGTGTGCAGGGTGAGTCCCGAGTGCACCGGGACAGCCCGCCCTCCTGGTGGGGGTGGGCCTCCAGGGACGCTGGCACCCTCCTCCACAGGTCGGGTGCAGGAGGAGCTGGACCGCGTGCTGGGGCGTGGTCGGCCCCCGCGGCCTGAGGACCAGCGCGCGCTGCACTACACCAGCGCTGTGCTGCATGAGGTCCAGCGCTTCATCACGCTCCTGCCACACGTGCCCCGCTGCACTGCCACAGACACCCCTCTGGGCGCCTATCTGCTCCCCAAGGTGGGCATTCAGGGATGGCCCATGGAGGCCAGAGGGCAGACCTCCCTCTCAGCCCCGAACCTGGGCCTTCAGCACAGCCCACCCACACCTGGCCTCACAAGGAAGAGGGCAGGGCCCCAGCTCCCATCCCTCCCTGGGACCCTACACTCCAAGAGGCCCTCCTGTGATGGGTGCCCGGCCCACCTGCACCCCCACAGGGCACACCCATAGTCCCCCTGCTGAGCTCCGTGCTTCTGGACAAGACGCAGTGGGAGACCCCCGGGCAGTTCAACCCGGGCCATTTCCTGGACGCTGACGGGCGCTTCGTGCGGCGGGCAGCCTTCCTGCCCTTCTCTGCAGGTGCGGCAGCCTGGAGGGTGGGCGGGGAGCTCGGTCACTAGGGACCCCCACGGGCGGGATGCCTCCCTCAGCTCTGCCTGGGATGCCTGCTCCTGCCGCTCGGCTGCCCCGCCAGCACCGGGACCTCAGCGTGCCCACTTCTGCTATGGTTTCCTCTCAGGCCGCCGCGTGTGCGTGGGGGAGAGCCTGGCCAGGACAGAGCTGTTTCTGCTCTTTGCTGGCCTCCTGCAGAGGTTCTGCCTGGTGCCCCCACCACACTGCAGCTCCGCCACCCTGGACACCACGCCCGCCCCGGCCTTCACCATGCGACCTCGGACCCAGGAGCTGTGTGCGGTGCCCAGACTCCAGCAGAGGGTCTGAGCTAGTTGGGGGCTGTGAAGATGGTGGACTGATGGATGGGAACACAGCCTTGGGGTAGCTGCTGAACTCGAGGCTTGTTCCAAGCGGGAACCTTGCATCCACTGTGGACCCACCTGTCCTGGGGAGGAATCCGCTCCCATCTGGGGTGCTGGGGCAAGTGCTTTTCCTGGCCTCACACCCCAGGACTCTCTACCCCTTTCCTCAGTCATTCCCGGGGCAGCCAGCACCCTGAGCATAGAGCTGGACCCTCTCCCTTCGTCTCCATCCTCCCTCCACCCCAGATCCTCCTGGGCCCTGCACCTTTTGGTGCAGCACCCCCACGCCACCACCATGCCTCCCCGGGGCTCCCTGCTACCTCCTCTCCTGTCTCCTCGCCACCGCCAGCGTCATCAGCCAGTACACCCACAGGCACACCCCTTAGTGCAAGTGGGGGCAGGTCTGTGATCTGCCAGTCTCCTGCAGACCGCACCCTGTCTTGGCATTGGGGACTTTTCCTGGGACACAGGACCCTGCACCCAGTGGGTGGAGAGGTCCTACAGGGGTAGCAGAGCTGGGGGAGGTTGTGCCCTGCAGGGAGGGTGCTAGAGCCTCATAGGGCCCTGATGCCCATGGGAAAACTGAGGCCCTGGCAGCATGGAGCCCAGCAACGCTCCCATCCTGTGCTCCCCGATGACCCTGGTGTACTGATGCCACCAGGCAGGGCCTCAGGGCCCAGCCTGTCACTCCACCTGCGCGGGCTGGGCTGGAGGCAGTGAATGATTGCCTTTGATCCTCAGGGCATTGCTGGCAGGGCCAGGGGAGGCCCAGCCAGGGTGCAGTCCCCACCTACTTCGTGGTTTCTGTGCCCCCCTGAGGTGGGTCTCCTGCATCGGCTCCAGAGCGCAGGAACACCAATCGTTCATCTGAAGTTCACAAGTGTCTGGTGTCCTGTGCTGCACGGAACCCCAACTGGAAACCAGCCTGGAGGGGCAGCAGGGTCCTGGGACTGCCCACCTAGTGCCCTCCCCACAGGAGCTGGCCTGCCCCCTGGCTGAGCCTCGCCAGAGAAGCGCACCACCCCATCCTCTCTGAGAGCCTCTTCTTTGGTGCACTCCACCCCTCTGCTCTCATTCCACGACTCTTGTCCACCCCAGACCTCTCCCTGAGCGAAGGCTGGAGGCCAGCAGGGCTGGGCCCAGTGAGCAAAGCTGGTAGGTTCTGCATGCATGGCCCTGAGGGACACCCACACTTCTCCAGTCAGCGCTGGGATGGTGGTGTGGCCTGCCCTCCTGGAGGGAGGCAAGCCTGGGGTCCCCAGCTCAGCGTCACAGGGCCTTACCGACGACCAGGGTAAGATCACTGTCTGAGGTGCTAGGGCCGGTATGCGGGGAGCTGCCCCTGGAGGGGAATGGTAAGGTGCACCCCACACGAGGGCACCCCAAGTGGAGCAGTCCCATAAACGAAATGCCCACACGGGTCAGCACACATCTCCAACATGGGAGGGGGTCTGGGATGACGGGCCGGAGGCTCCGCTGCCGCAGATAAGGGGCCCGCAGGGGAGGGCATGTGGGCAGCTGGGGCGTGGGCGGGGCAGGGGGTGGTGGGGAAGAGGCGTGTGGTGGGGAGCGCCATCCTCACCAAGGCCCTTTGCACATGCGCCACCACTGACATGGCCACTGTCCTCCTCCCTGTGGGTGGCTGTCCTCTACCTGGGGGCAGGTGCAGAAACTGAGACCGGTTCTTGTAATGTGCATCTACTCTCAAGGGCTGACGGTTCCCTGAAAGAATCAAGTGGGTGACGCTGTGTTAGGGTCCCTGCCTTCATCTGCGAGAACACTCATAAAGCCCTTCTGCTGGGGTGGGAGGTACAGACCCTGGGGGACAGGAGTTTGCTGTGGGGTTGAAGTCCTTGTGGTTGGGACTGTGGGCAGCCGGTGGCCCTGCCCAGTGGCTGCTCATGGCTCGTACCCTGAGGGCCCTTCAGGGGACAGCAAGATCCCTGCCCAGAAGAGGTGGGGCCTGGGACTGGCTGGCGGGGGGGGGGGGGGGGGTGTGGCGCAGGGCGGCGCGGGTGGGCGGGAGGCCCAGAGCATTGTGGGTTCCCAAGACCAGCGGGGTGCTGAGACCAGGGGTGGTGCCTGGTGGGGTTGGCACTGAGCCGTGAGCAGGGGCTTCAGTCTGACCTGCAGGCCCCAGGTGCCTCCCACACAAGGAGGTGAGCCCTGTTTTGGGGGGACCCAGTGGGGACAGGCCTTTGAGGGTCATGTCTGCAGCTCTGGGCAGGTGGCCTGCTGACTGAATGTCGGCCAGGAAGCCCACAGGGTAACTTGATGCCCTTGCAGTAAGCGTCTGGTCCCAGGACGCCAGCAGCATGGTGTCTTCAGGTGGGTGTCTCTGTCACCTGGTGCAGGGCCTTCCCCACCTTGCTGGGTCCTCACACCCAGTCAAGGCCACCCTGTGTCCAGATGTAGATAGGGAGTGTGGGTCTCCTTGAACTGCCTGGTTCCTTCCTGTGAGCTAGGCCGACCCACTGAGGGGCTCAGGGGCCAAGAGCACCTGGTCAGACATGACAGGACGCAGATGTGCATGGCACGCAGGTAGCCCACCCTGGCCACCAGCCCCCCAGATGAGCTCTTACCCTCACAGAGACGCAGGCTGTCCCACTGTAAGGTGCAAGCATCTCTACCAGGCAGTGCCCGTATGTCGTCCTCAAGTGTGCAATGCAGTCTGGTAGCAGAGAGTGTGTTCCCTCAGAGAAGCTGGTCCCCCCGCACCGCAAGGTCTGGGCAGCCCGCCTAGAGGCAGTGTGCAGCCCCCAGAGCCAGGTGTCTCCTCCCCAGCCAGATGGCCAGTGTCCAGTCCATGCTGCCTCGTATCGATTGGGTTTTGTTAGTTCTTACTGGAGTTTTCCTCACTGTGGTGAAACATACATACTGTAAAATGTACCAGCTTAAACATCTGAAGTTCAAGGGTGTCAAGCACACTCCTGTCACTGCACAGCTGTCCCCACCGTCTGACTCCAGACTCTTCATCTTCCTGAACTGTCGGTCCCCATGACCCCTGCCTGCCCGCCAGCCCCGGCACCACCATCCACTTTCACACTGCCAGGGACCTGTGAGTGGGTCACATGGGACTCGGCCTTCTGTGTCTGGCTCCAGAGTGGCCTCCGGTGTGTCCACGGGGTCCGTCAGGGTCCCACTGTGTGGGCAGTCACGTGCTTATCCCTCATTCACCAAGAGTCACTCCGAGTTCAGGGTCCTGTCTCAGCCTCAGGTGGCAGAGCTTTAGGGAGACACCGCTGCAGATGCGAGCCCAGGGTCCCCCATGTCGGGGCTGCCGGGCTGGACGGCAGGACTGGGCTCATGTGGCAGCCGGTTCAGGGCTGGCCTCGCGCCACGCCACACGTGCCTCTCATTATCCCTCCGATGCAAAGAACACAAACCACACGGCCCCCAAACCACAAGCAAACTCTTGAAGAACACGGTGTGGCCTCTGCTCGGGCTCCTGGGAGGAGACAGTCTTCTGGGGAGCCCGTCCATGGGACAGGAACCTCCCTCCTGTGCCCACCAGGACACTGGCTGTAGTTCTCGCGGAGTGACCAGGAAGCCCTGCAGACTCATCCAGCAGCAGACAAGACGGGTCAAATGGCAAAATGCCTACTGCTCACATCGGAGGCCGAGGGGAGTGCTTCAAGGTGACCCACGCCTCAGATTGCCCCAGAAGAGCCAGCTAGGAGGCCACCAGGGAGGGTAGGCCTGTGAGTGTGACAGCACCTCCCTCGCCCCCTCAGGTCGTCCTGCAGGAGGCCTTGTCCTGACTTCTGGCGATGCTTTGATTAAGCGGTGGGCATGGAATGGATGTCAGGGCTGTTCGAGCATTTTCTTTTCGGAGCAAAGTGCTTGGTCACCAGGTTCTGTCTTTGCTTCTCTGTGGGGACAACTGTCAGGCAGCCTGTGGAGGGCTTCATAAGCACTTGAGGTGCTCGGCCTCTTCTGCCCCAGTGTGGTTGCCCACAACAAGGTGTCCCCTTGCCCAGCACATCTGCCCCTCCCCTCACCCAGCTTGCCCCGTCAGTGGTGTCATTTGCTTATTTGGTCCCCTGAGGATCACCCCGGGCCCTTCCAGTTGGGGGTAAAGGGAGAACAGGCACGATCAGAAAGACTCCTGGCCCCTGACCCACTGGCCTTGCTGAGCCAGGGCTCTGGGCCCGCCTGCAGACGCGGCCGCCTCTGGTCTCACTGAGCGCCACCTCTGACCGGCTCAGGGGACCCCAGAAACTACCTGATTCCTGAGTCGAGCCTACACCAGGTGACATCCCTGCAGCAGCTCCTTCAGGGATAGTCCTTCACAGTGGCATCAGGGGCATCTGTGCTCAAGTGAGGGGCAAGACCAGTTTTCCCCCACTGCTGGCGAGCAGGTGCGAGGACTCAGCACCCTTAAGCTTTCCATGAGATCTGGCTGCCAGGAAGCCCAGAGCCCTGCCTCTCGCCACTTACGTGACCTGCCCATCTGTCTCGAGGACCCTCCTTTAGTGCACGTCCGTTTCGGGTACATCTGTGGAGCAAGGCATCGGAGGTACCCACAGTCAGACATGCAAGGGACACTTCCTGGTTGCTGTCAGGGTCGGGGGGCTTCTGGCCCAACACGCTCATCCTCAGTCTGCAGCAAATGAGAAGGATGCACACGAGAGCCTTGACAGCAGGGCCTGGTTTATTCAAAGTTCAGGAAGGTCTTCCTTGAAGCTGGGCACAGAGTCCCAGTGGGCAGGGCCACCCTGGCCTGTCTCTAAGGTGACCCGCAAGGACAGTTGTTTCCCTGAGAAGTAGCTTCCTCAGCACGGGCATCATACGTTTTCACTGAGTCAACCTGTTGACACCCACGGTCTCAGCCGAGCAGGGTGCGGGTTGGAGGGTCCTTCTGAGGCTCTCATGCTTGGAGAAGGATCTAGAAGCTGACAGGCTCCCGGCCACTGATCGCCCACCTGCTGCTGACCCTGGGGCCAGCCGTGTAGGTGGTGGCAAGCCAGCCCAGAGGCCCCGTGAGCACTAGGAGAGCAGCTGTAGCACCTGGCGGATGCGCTGGGTCAACACCGGTGGCGGAGGGTCCGGGCCCGCCTCGTCCAGCTCCTGCATCAGGGCTTCAGCCTTCTGCACGGTCAGAGCACGGGCCCCGCCCTTCAGCCCCTCCAGGTAGGCCAGCAGGGTCGGGAAGTATTCGTCAGGAACCTGCGTAGGGACGGAGAGGGGCATCAGGTCAGGCACGCGGGTAGAGGTGCGGGTCTCCGGGCTTCAGGTGGGGCTCCCAGCCTGGCAGCGCCTCCATGGCTTGTCCAAGTCTGCAAAGGAACCGTCCAGTCCAGAGCAGCCTCACAACAGGGCCCGGAGAGCTTGACGGCCAGGTGGCAGCAAGCACACACCGGTCCACGTGCAAAGGGCCCTCAGGCACACACTCACTGTCCCACCGCCCAGGACCAGCGACTGGGGCTGGGAGCCAGGTTGCTGGAACCCTGTCACCTGGTGCTAGTCTGCACACTCTGAAATGCCACAGGGCAGTCACAAACGGGTGATTTAAGAGACAGACCTGTTGGACTGTTGCTGGGAGTGCAAACTGGTGCAACCCTTATGAAAAATAGTGTGGGGATGTCTCAAAAAGTTGAAGATAGAAGTCCCATATGATCCCACCATCCCACTTCTGGGCATCCACCCAAAAGATGCAAACACACTCATTCACAGAGATGTATGCACCCCCATGTCTATTTTAGCCCTATTCACAATAGCTAAGAACTGGAAATGACCTAAGTACCCATCATCAGATGAATGGATATAGAAGATGTGGTCCATATACACACTGGATACTGCACAGCCCTTAGAAGAGATGAAATCCTGTCATTTGAATCAACATGGATGGAACTAGAGGGGATGATGCTAAGTGAAAAAGTCAAAAGAAGAACGATAGAGACAAGATGACCTCACTCATAGGTGGAATTGAATAGACAAAACAAAGGAACAGATGAAACAAATCAACACTTGGACACTTGCAACAGAACTGAGGTGACCAATAGCGACTGGAGGGGTGCTGAGGGGGCAAGGGGTGGCAGGGCCCACTGGACAGTGGTGGAGAACACTCGGTGATGTGGTAGAGGGCAGGGTGTGTGACATATATCTGAGGAATGGGGAAATTGCACATCTGGGGAACCTATACATATGCATTTATTTTAATATGTAAAATCAAAGTTACACAATTGAAAATAAATATATTAATTAAAAAAATTAAAGAGAGAGAAGGACCTATTGGGATAAAGAGGGTGGAGAGCTACTGAGGGGACTCAGCAGATCTAGGGGAGGGGTGAGCTGAGATCAAATGGCACACGGTCCCGCCGCCCCCAGGACCAGCTGCTCCGGAGGTCTGAGTGAGGACGGGGCAGTGGCTGAAGTGGCTGGACATCCATCACAAGCATCTGACAAACACTCTCAATTCAGAGCCCACTTCCAGCTAGCGGGGTGGCGGGGAGGCGGGGCACTGGGTAAGGAGCGACAGATGAGCAGCAGGACGGACAGTCCAGAAAAGACTTGTGGTGGTTAGTGGGGCCCCCAAAAGGGACCAGACCACTCACAGAGAGACACTTCAACAGCATCACTGACCTGGACAGTCACACACAAAAGCAGGTGGCCAGACCCTGCCTCGTGCAGGCTTCAAAACTGAGCTCAGAGGAGCGCCCTGGTGGGCAGTGTGTCCACCAGCCAGCACGGTCCACACACATACCAAGGACCAGGGTTTACAAGCGGGGGCGGGGGAGCAACCACTGAATCAACACAATGCTCTTCCTCCTCTCGTCCTGCCCGCCTGCTCACCTTCATTCCTGCTGCACCTTTCCTTTCTCTAAAAAGAGAGCTCAGAATGGGTCGCAGACCTGCAAGAGCTGAAGCCGTGCCGCCTTAGAGGGAAACAGAAGCTGGTGCTGTGACCTTGGAGTAGGCGGCGACTTCCTTAGCGCAACACCAAGGACAAGCAGCTAACACTGGACTTCGTGAAAAGCGAAGACCTGCAATAGTGACGTTATGGTAGTGGCTCCCTTACTGGAGGGACCGGGAGCAGACCTGGGGCCAGCGGACCAGAAGCAGAGGCGCTGAGAGCGTGTGATGAGGGCGGACTTCCCGATGCCTCCGGCAGAAAACTAGGACATTCCATTCCGAAGGGACCACAAGAGAAGAGATGCAAAAACCGTGGCTTGGGGGTTTCCTGAAGGACAGCTGGGCCCACCACCATCCGCGGACATACACCACTGCCCCGGCCCCCGCACTCCGGCCTCTGCTGGGGGGCCACGCAGGGGGCGGACACGTGTACCGACCACAGGCGGCCAGGATGGAACGGAGGCCACGCAGGAGAAGAAAACCTCCACGCGTGTCACCAACATATTTAGCGGACAAGGGGCTACACCCTGCGCGTGAAATAGGAACAAAGTGTCAGAACTACCCACAGAGGCTTCTGGGTGTGGCAGTGACGTGTGCGGTTCGGCCACACTTGGGCAGGACGCTGCCCACTTCCCTGTGCTTGCTGGTCATCTGTGTGTCTTCCTGGAGAAAGGTCTCGAGACCCAAGGCCACCGCATGCATTCTGAGGCTGTTACTGCACTTTCCCGGGACACTGCTTGCGGCGGCTTCTCCTTTGGACAAAGTCCTGCTTGTCACTGTGCTCGAGTCGTATTGAAGGCACAGCCGCAGCCCGGCTGCAGGCACTCCTGCTTCCTTCTGAGAGCTCAGCTCGGCGCTCTGGCTGGGACTCTGATGACCCTGAGTTGGCATCTAAGGAGCGGGTGAGGTCGGGCCTCCCGCGCTCTGGCACATGGACACCTCACCAAAGGGTCCTGGCTCCCTGCTTGAATGTCAGCAGCCGTGAAGGCGAAGTCTATTCCCGGGCTCTATCCCGCCCCTGGTTCAAGAGCTGTCCTCGTCGCTAGCTTCATGGTGGATTCTGAAGCAAGTGTGACTCACCCAACTTCTAGTCTGTGGCTGCTCTGGGTCCCCCAGATGGACCTGGCACAGGTAGGGGGACAGAAGCGGACAACTGGGGTCTGTGTTGGACCACCTGGGTCCCGCAGATGGGACCACTCCCCATTGGGCAGCAGTGTCCGTCCAGCCTGCACCCCAACAGCATGGACATGGCTGTTCAGCAGTGGGTTTTGCTTCCAGATCTATCCTGTCTCATGACACCAAATCCAGTCCAGCCCAGCACACGCGTCTCCCATGTGGGTCAGGCCTGCTGGCCTTTGTGGCTCCAGTGGAGGCAGACAGGCAGGCAGACTGGAGCGTCTGACAGCAGCAGTCCCACTCCACGTCTGACCTCTGCCCTGGTGGCAGGCAGTCCTGAGGGACATTCCTGCAACCATCTAGACAGGAGCATCCCTGCACTGCCTGTGGGCCTAGGGCGGATCACACACGGCTGCAAAGACTGGGCTCAAGGCCTGTCCTTGGTGGCCAGCTGTCCTGGAGGCAGCATGTCCAAAGCTGTAGGAGAAGCCAGGGACAGAGGACATAAGCCAGAGGCAGGAGCCTGGGCAAGAGAGGGGGTGTCCAGAGCAGATCCAAGCCACGGGGTCACTGCCCCGGGGCGAATTCCTGAGGCACTGGTGGCAGGGTAGGGCTCCCTTGGAGGCTGGGGAGCTTGAAAGGGACCCTCAGGTCAGGCTGTCTTTAGTCACAGGGAGCTGGTCAGAGGCTAGACCACGCAGAGAAAGGCCCAGAAGGATTCGACCTCCGCTACACTGTCCAGAGGGCCAGACTCGGGGTGGAGTCCACAGCTCTGCTGGCTCCAGGGCAGACAGCAGGAGCTGGAGAGTTCAGGTCTGGGGCGGGCATGGAGGGAGTGGGCAGCAGCAGGGAGGGGGAAAGGCTTGAGGGCAGAGGGAGCTTAAAGTGCCTCTGTCTGGGGCAGAGAGACAGTGTTTCCCAACCAGACAAGACCTGGAGCGCGCTCACCTCTGGCCCCATCGTCCCCGGGCTCCTGAGGCGGGAGGCAGGAGCCCCAGGGAGTGTTTGCTGAGTGGAGAGGGGCTGGGCCTTGGACTCAGGACATGCGGTTCCCAGGACTTTAGACCCAACAGCCCAGCAGCCCTTCCTCTTTCCCTGGCCACGCTCCCCGTGGGCCTCCAGGCGCCCAGTCACTGGCCTGTGGCCCAGAGCTTTGTCTCGTGTTCACAAATACGGCTGCGCTGCGCCATGCTGTGGATGGACACTGCTCTGTGGGAGTGGTGAGTGGCCATTCCATTGTCACCTCCCAAAGCCTCTGGCTGGGGCACCTCGGACCAGTGGGTGGTCGCAGTGAGGAGTCTGCTCCAGGGCCTGGGATGTCTGGTGCTGAGCCTGGGATCCCAGGACAGATGTCCAGCAAGGTGCTGGGGGCAGGAGTGTGCCTCAGGGAGAGAGGGGGTGTGACACCTTGTGTGGGGCCACACGAGTGGCTAGAAGGCCCGCAGCCTGAGTCTAGCAGCAGCCTAGAGGGCCTGGACCCTGCATGCGGCTCCCTGAGTCCGGCTTCCTGGCTCTAAACACTGGGCTGGGGAACCCCCATAGGGTCTCTACCTCTCCCTTAGAGAGGCCAGGCCTGGCTGCTCAGGGGCAGGTTGCTGAAGGGGGTCCCAGTGCACAGAGGAGCATGGAGCCCTCCGCCCTAGGTGGTCCAGGTCAGCCCTGCAGCGCAGCTTCCCATCCTGAGCCCTGGGGGAGCTGACCCCCCATTTCTGAGTGCACGAACCTCACTCCCCACCATGAATGTCTTCACACCCCCTGGCATTCACTAACACCCACCTTGGTACACGGAAACCCCCCAAGCATGCACCGACCCCCTCCCAGCGTACGCCAACCCCCTCAGCATGTGCCAACACCCCAGCATGCCCCAACCCCCCAAGCATGCACCGAGCCCCCGCAGCATGCACTGCACAGACCCCAAGTGCACCCACCTGGTCACAGTCGTACATGTGCAGCAGGAGCCAGGTCTGTCTCGTCTTCTGAAACCTCCAGTCTTCAGGCCTCTGGGCCCAGCTGGGAGAACATGTGTGGGAGTCAGGCGGAACAGAGACCAGCAAGGCCTGTGCACCAGGCCTGGGTGGCTCTGCCAGGACCCTCCTGGGCAGAGGCATAAGCACAGTGTGCAAGCATGTCCCAGATGTGGAGGGTTTGGTCCTCCTAGAAGTGCTCAGCGCGCCACAGCAGAGCCTGTCACTAGGAACCAGAGCAGAACCTGCCTGGTCCCCATACTGATCTGGGCTGCTCCGGTCAGGGGACAGAGAAGGGAAGCTGGCATGCCAGCCCCGTGCCTGCTACAGCCACAGCCCATACCCCAGCACTGGCCCTGGGCCAGCCCAGTGCCCAGCACGCCGCAGTGATGCCAGGAGCCCCAGAACTGCAGGCGCTGGCCTGGCTCTGCCAGGGGACTCCTGAGGAGGGGGCAGGGGCGCTGAGGCTCTGGGGAGGCCCAGGCCTCACCGAGTCTCTGGGATGTCCTTGGGACTGGCCCTGTGTGAGCTCCACGTGGGGGCTGGGGTAAGTCAGCACTGTCTCTCACACCCCTGCCATCTGACCCCGTCTGCCGGGACCATGGCACTGGCATGGCAGCCACAGAGCATGGCCTGGGTCATACCAGGACACTGTCCTATCCTCCTTCAGGGAACCAGACAGTGCAGCCCACAGCTTGGAATTCACACCTCGGCTCTACCACCTGTGAGGCCTTGGGAGATGACCCCTCTAAAACCCCGTGGCCGCTAGGGTGCCCTGGGGGCGGCGTGGGCCTCCCACACAACAGACGGGTGTGCGAAAGAGGAAGTCACAAGACTGGGTAGCGGGAGAAGGGAGGGAGGGAGGGCGGGGAGGAGCCAGGCGGGGCTCCAGCCCCCTCTACACCCCTCGGCAGCCAGCAGGCTCTATAGGTGGCCCAGGGCTCCCAAGGAGACGTCTGTCCACCAGGAGGGTCACACTCGGGGAAGGACCAGCAGAGAATACAAGTGCCTCCTGATCCCGCTGAGAACTCAATCTGGTGTGGGGGGCTCTCAGGATGGGCCCCAGATAGCCCCCGGGACCTGGGTGGCAGCGATGCTGCCCTGGCATGGCTGTCCACTTTGGAAGGCCTAGCCCACTCCTGTGCTGTGATTCTGTGCTATGCCCTTGCCACACAGACACTGCTGGTGGGGACGCTGGCCCTCCCAGGCCCTAAGTCCCTGGAGTGCTCCTTACCCTCGGAGGTAGTCCAGCGCCAGC
This sequence comes from Solenodon paradoxus, assembly GCA_004363575.1. Classification (NCBI taxonomy): domain Eukaryota; kingdom Metazoa; phylum Chordata; class Mammalia; order Eulipotyphla; family Solenodontidae; genus Solenodon; species Solenodon paradoxus. The sequence continues at coordinate 279,256 of RJWH01001376.1, forward strand.
TCTGCCCTGGAGCGCGGGGCCGGGGCCGGGGCCGGGGCCAAGGTGCCCGACTCCCGCAGCCGCAGCCTCTCCTCTTTCTTGCGCTCCTTCTTCAGCTTCCTTTCCTGGACCCTCCTCTCCTCGGTGGACAGCTCGGGGCCTGGATCCTGAGAGTCAAGGAAATGTGTTTGGGCTTCACTTCTCCAGGAAAGTCGGGAGCATGGCTGCAGCTGCTCCTCAGCTCACAGGGACCCACGGCCCCAAGGAGCCTTCAGGGCCCCCAGAACCCATGCTGGCGTCTGCTCCAATGTCTGAACCCCAGGGAAGTGGCGCTGCACCTTTCCAGAGGTCACCTTTGCAGACCCCAAGTTCCGGAAGGCCCCATGCTGGCTCTTGAGGAGATTCAACCATCCTTCACCATGCATTTACTGAGTCCCTCCTGCAGGCATGAGGACCAGGAAGGGCCTGCGGCTGCGATCAGTCTCTGGGCCCGGGAAGGGACAGGAGGGTGTGACGGCTACACCGTGTCTGTGATGAGCAGTGGTCCCAACCCTCCCCACCAGCTGCTTCCTGATGCTCATGCTGCCTCCCAACCTACGGAGCTGGCAACGTAGCTGGCAACGCAGGGACCCAGGCAGTCCCCAGCAGCAGTCCCCAGGTGGCCAGAGCTGACGCTCACCCACCTCAGCTCTCTTTCATGAGAACCAACCATCTTCAGCTGGGCTGTGAGTACCAGGCCTGCGGGCCTGTCCCTCCCTCCAGGGCATCCTCAGATCACCCCACGGCTCCCACAGGTGCCCGAGGGCCAGTGTACCCCAGATTGACTCCTATTCCTTTGGATGGCTGCTGGTGAGACAAGGCTGCGCCCTGGGAATGAGGCCACACTTGGCAGCCTTCAGGGTGGGTTCCCAGCTCCTCACCAGGTCCGACTCCTCTCCAGCCCAGAAAAGCCTGCTGGAGCCAGAGCTCATGCCAGGCCGCCTGGTCTCACGCAAGGCTGGGACGTGGTCCCACAAGATGAGGAACAAAGAGGCCACTCCCACATGGAGCCACTGTCAGGGGGTGGCCACAGTGGGCACCACTGCTGGGCCTTGTCCGCTCCCGGATGCTGGGAGTCCGGGCTCCGGGAGCAGCCTCCAACGGTTAGTTACTACAGGGGACTGCCACCCACTCAGGGACAAACAGTGCTCTGCTGCAGTCAGGTTGTCCTCACCTCTCCAGTCTGGGGAGCACAGCCTTTTCTAAGAAAGGCAGAAGGCCTTGGGGGTCTAGGAGGGCCGAGTGTTACCTGGGGGACAGTGTGGACCCAGGAGGGTGAGGGGGCCCAGTACAGACCCAGGAGGACAGAAAGGGACCCGTGAGCAGAGGAAGCGTCCAGTGCAGACTTGGGGACCAAAACCCTGACCTCCTCATCTCCTGGGCGCCCCCCAACCTGACTCTCTTCCCTCTGGTCTTTGGGGAGGGGATATCGGGCTGCTCCTCACTGGGGGCCTAGCTCACTTGCTCTCCCAGGCACATGGACACAAAGGTGTGGCTCAGTAAGCAGCAGGCCAAATTGTATGGCCTGATGGGAAACAGGTACTTCCATGTGCCACATGCTCTGGGACACCTGCCACCATGGCCCATCTAAACTTGCCCCTCCATGTCACGCTGGGGAGACCAGGCTGGCACAGGGCAATGGGAGGGCTTGAGGTTTAGCTCCCTGTTGGTTTCCTCCAGAGGTGCATGCTGGGTGGGGTCCCAGCATCCCCACAGAGGACACAGTCATGGGCTGAGGCATGGCCCTGTGAGGAATCGCCCGCCTCCAGTGAGTACTGGTCAGCCAGAGAAGGGCAGATGCGTCTGGGCCTTGCAGGCCTGTTCAGGACACAAGGGAGCAAGCCGGGTGGGAACCAGGGCTGAGTGCTGGCCACAGCCAGGAGGCCAGCTGCAGACCAGTGAAGACCCAGACACGACTGACTGACCCCTGTGCATTCACTGGCCTGCAGAGCGCACTGAGGGCCCAGCTCCGGCCCCACGGACTACAGCTGCCCACCCCAGGCGCTCCTGTGCCCCGGGGCCTGCTGACACCCACAGAGGTGGTGCGTCGACCGGGCCTTGCTGGAGCCTTCGGTCCCTGTGTGAGGGGACTGCCTGGGAGTACTAGATGGTGGTCCGGGCTGGCCAAGTGGGCCGCAGACACTGGTCTCCCTGTGAGGGGATGCAGAGTTCTGTGGAGTGAAGATGTCTGCATGGGCTGATTGGGGAAACCACATAAACAGCAGCAGAGAAAGGGATGCATTTACCAAGGCCCCAGAGTACACGAGGTCTGCTGGTGTGTTGCATTCTGTATCTGGGGTCCCTTGCACCCAACCATGGGGCTAGGCCCTCAGGGTGGTTCTGTGAACTGGAGAGGGTAGGGGGAGCTCTCAGGGGCTCCAGTCCCACCCACTCCCTTAGGATGGTTCTGTGCTGGGGGGTGGGGGCAAGAGGCTGTCATGTTTCCCATCTGTCCCTCCCCTGAAATCTCAGGTCCTCCAGGAGCAGTGTCCATGGCATCAGGGAATCCTACCCAGTCCCCATGTGACTGAGCACCCGTGTCCGGTTTGGAGCAAACCATCCACTGCTGGGCATCCAATGAGGGTGCAAGTTTGCTCAGGGGATGTCTCTTGGTCTGACATCCACACAAACATCAGATGTCTGGTGACAAGCTGTGCTGGGACCTTGGACCTTCTGTCCGATGCTGATGCTTCTGACAGGAATTAAGATGCTTGGGAGACACTTCAGATGCTTGGGAGAAGCTCCAAGCGTGCCCAGCCCCAGGTTCCAGGCCCAGTCTCTAGCCGAGCTTGGGCTTCGAGAGGGTCAACTGCAGCTTTCTGTCCCAAAGGGCACCTTATCTCTCCCAGGAGCCAAGATCAGGCACTGTCCCTTCCATGGAGCGGACAGAGAGGCCATAGCCACGGGAGCGCTGCTGAGGGCAGAGGACCCAGCTGTGCAGCCGGGAACCATGGGGAAGTCGCAGAGGGGGTGGGCGAGCTGCCCGGGCCATCCACCTGGTGATAAGATCAGGAGACTTGGCACCTACCAGACCTTTAGCAGCTCCTCAGTGAGCCCATGTGGAAAACACACAGCTTTGGGGACCCTAGTGAGGGGCTTCTCTCCCCTCCCCTGCCCCTGAAGGGGAACCTGTCGGCATGTATCCCCAGCGCTAGGGCCAGAGTGCAGCCTGGAAGGTGCGCTCTGGTCTTGGGGCTCCAGGCGTGCAGGGAAGTGGCTAGTGGTCAGGAAGTACGCCCAGCCTGGGTCAGGTCCAGGGCCCTGGGGGGACATGGCCCCTCACCTCACAAAGCCATGCTTCTCCTCCATAGGTAGCTTCCTGCCTTTGCCGGACCATGTCTGGGAGAGGGACAGGGGACATGGCAGAGTGGACCCCCCGCATCCTCTGGGTCAATGCTGAACAGCAGGGACGCTGAGGGGGTGCGCTGCTTTGTGCCTCCACCCACTGCACCTGCAGGAAGCTGCCCCGACCCACCTGAGCCCTTGATGCTGACCACTGGAGCCACCACACAGCAGAGGTGGTGGGCCCTTTGGAGGCTCCTTCTTCCTGTCCTTGTCACGCACACCAGCCACTGCCACTTAGGAAGTCAGAACAGCCAAATCAGGGCCACTCGAGAGCAGAGAGCCACTTTACTCTTTACTGGAAATAAGAGCAAGGGAGCAATGCCCAGTTTTACAGAGCAGCTTTTATTGGAGAGCCGGATGGACACGTGGTTGAGAAGCTGGACAGTCCAGGAGCCGCGCTCCGGCCCCAGGGGTAGCGACACTCGCACACCCACATGGCTGCAGTCAGGGCCGCCAGGAAAAACACCCAGCAGATTAAAGTGCCAGTTAGAGATATGAGAGGCAGGTACAAACTCAGATTCTGCAGAATTTCTGCAAAACTCCCCCTCACCGGTCTCAAGAGACTTGGTTAAACCAGCAGGTGTGTGACAGCGAATCCTTTTGGCTACTCCACAGGTGGACTCCAGTCAGGGTCGCTCCTCCCAAGGTGGGTGGCGGGGCGCACGCGGGCTCTGGCCCCAAGGAGCGCACGGCGACAGGTACGTGAGCTCCTGGAGGACAGGGAGCGCGGCCGCCCCTTGTACGCCTGCAACAGGACACAGGGACACATAGCCCACACGGAAGGGATGGGAACAACCCAGGGCAGGGCTGGGCGGTGACAATCAGGCATCCCCATGTGGCATGGTGCCCTCCGTGGGTCCTGCTAATGCTGTCCCAGTGGCTGCCGTGCTCACAGGAGACACTGGATTTCAGTTAGAGGTAGCGTGTTATTTTTCTCATCCAGGTTCACTCCCTGAAACTACAGAATGGGGCTGAGGACCATTCCGTCTGGGCCTGGGGCTGATGAAAACTGTGGACCCCTCCCCAGAAACACTTGCAGGCACACATCAGAGGCCAGGGTCCTGGCAGCAGGGGCCAGGCCATAGCTTGGAACGTCTTCCAGGCTGCCCTTCACCCGCCAAGGCCTGGCTGAGTCTGAGCTCCAGGCAAGGAGGGCCTGGTCCTGAGAGCCAGGTTCAGCACAGGCGGGACCAGAATACATGGCCTGGCACTTCAGGAGGGTCCTGAAGTGACTCTCTAACCCAGGACTAAACAGAACTGTCATCCACGGAAAGGACATCCGGAAGGAAAGCCAGAAAAAACAGCCCACAACCATCCCGCCCTCGAGCTTTGGCCTGGGCCAGCCCTGCAGGGTGGCAAAGACCCCTTGGGCCTGGTTCAGCCCTCCACAACTGCCCGCAGCCTAGATCAGGTCTCTGGACACAAAGTCCGAAGATCCTGGCAGAAGGACTTCTACTCAGGACACAGCTTCATGCTGCCCATCTCGTGCAAAATCAGAGGCTGTCCAGTCCCATCCATGCAGAGCCGGTTCCCCCAGTGGAGGCAGACAGACAGACAGACAAACCAACTGAGCACAGTGTTCCCAGGAGCTCCTGGGAGGCCAGGAGGTCCAGTCCCAGGGGAGAGGCGACATGGGAGGCACATGAGGGACCCCGCCAAGTCTTCCTACGCGCTGCAGGCCAGAGGGAGCTGGTGAACAGGCAGCTCTGCTGCGCCAGCTCTGTCCTGGGCAGAAGTTCCAGCGGACACCAGTCAGCCCAGCGCCGCTGCCACAGCACTGACTGGGACTGGCCTTCAGGGCATGTGTTGACACCCCAGGTGCTCCCAAGGGGACATGAACAGCAGGCACAACTGCGGTGTTGTGACCAAGAAGATGAGGAGTGTGGACGCAGGCCCGCAGGAGAGGGCCTGACAGTGGGAGGGCGGCCCTGACCTGTACCCTGGAGCCTCAGGCTGGTACCGCTGTGAGCAGTTGCCAGGCCCATGAGTCCACGGCTCGGGTGTCATCTTCAGGGCTGGGGTCCTGTCACAGAATACAGGCGGGCAGGAGACAAGGAAGACCCGAGTTCCAGTTCACTTCCAGCCCAGACAAAGTGCTGGGACCCCAGGATCTGGCAGCGCCGCCAGCAGAGCACCACCTGCTCCAAGCTGAGGAGCCAGTGTCCTCCTAACTGGGCCTTTTGGGACATTTTGTGCACTCGCTGGGCCTCAACATTACACCTGCTGTCACTGCCAGTCTCCAGGCTTCCTGATACAGGAGGCTCCCCAGGAACTGGCCCTCCTTCCTTTCACGGGCCTCACCAGTCTGGCTGGGTGGACCCCACAGTGGCAGACGCCACGGGCCTGCTGCCTGAAGGAAAGGTCATCCGTTGGGCAGAAGCAGGACCAAGTGGGTCTCTGGACTCCAAAGTCTGCCTGGACCTCCTGCCCACTATCTCCCAGAACCTTCGCTTGGACTTGGAGTCAATTTTGCAAGCAGGCCCCAGCCCCTTGGTCCAGTGTTCTCACTTGATTCAGGCCGTGCTCCTTACCTCTTCACAACAGCTCCACCCAAACCTTGTGATGTGGATGTCACTCAGTCGTGACATTCAGGATGGGAGGCAAAGGTCACCATGCAGCAAGCCTCTGTGTGAGGAGGTGCTCTGTGGCTCCCGCCAAGCCCACGTCCTTTCCAGCTATTAAACCCAACCTGCCTCCTCCCCTCTGTGGAGTGTCTCTTGTGCCAGAATCTGGGCTACCGCTGCTTCTAACCTGGAAGGGCTCCTCTGGTGGCGGGAGGCCAGCACTGCAAGCAGAGCGCAGTGCTAAGCGCAGGGGTTTGCAAAAGCATCCGGAATGGCATCTAACACCCGAAAACTCCATGACAGGTCTTCCTAATTTGGTGAAGCTGATCTTGCTTCTGTAAATACAATCAGGTTCGTAATGTCTGAAAAACATCGCCACACTCAGAGGTGGTGGAGATGGCACCGACTCGAGGCTCCTACAGCATCTGTCCATGCGGAGAGTCTGAGTACTGCCCTCTAAGAAACACGATTTTACACAGCAAGCTTCTCAAAGACATGCTGCTCTCTGAGCCAGTGGGCTTGGGTGTGTCCTCGCCCTGAGAGGCTCCTGTGCTGGGTGCAGCCGGTGCCCAAATTCTCATCTCAAGGCACTTCGGACTCCATACAGTCAGACTTTAAAGGGACCCTGGGTCCCGCTGCCTGCTGGGTGGCTCGGGGTCTGCAGACCTGTGTCAGCTACGACTAAAATGAACACGTTATTGGCTCCGAGCTAAGAAAACAGCAAGATGAAAACAAAAGCTTGGCTGATGTCTTTAAGAGCACCGCACTCAACTTCATCAACTGTTAAAGGCTTTTGGAAACTTTTGTGGGTTAAGTTTTCTCACTTTGCGGGGAAGCCCTGTGTGTGTGGGTGAGTTAAAAAGCAGTTGGGTGGCACGCCCCGTGGCCTAGCGGATAAGGTAACCGGGTGTGGGCCACATGCATCCCAAGGTCGGGAAGCAACCAGTGTGAACAACTAAAGCAAATGAAGTGCTGCTTTCTCCTCTCTTCATCCCTGCCTGTGCCTCTCCTTTAAAAACAAAAAGCCCGTTGCCTAGCAATGAGCTACTTAAAGTCACACACATCCAAAAGCAAACCCGCAACCATCCTATGGGTCTCGGACCCTAAATGTCCATGTTTCTTGTACAACGTGGGGTGGGCCTTGCAAAGGTACGAGGGCTAAAGAGGACACAGTGGCAGCACCCCTCTGAGAAAGGAAGGTGGCCACAGGCTCCTCCGGGAGCGGAGGAGGGTACTGGACGGCAGCACGTGGTTTCAGATCGTCCTCGGGTTTTACAGAGCAGACTGGGCCCAGAGCTAGTGAAGCTGACCAGAAGTGGGGTTCTCGACCCAAGGGCGCAGGAAGCCCCTCCCGTCGGGGGCGCGGCGCAGAGCCCCTCTCCTCCAAGCAGGGCCCCAGTCCTCTCACCTGTACACGGGGCCCAGGCCTGTGGGGAACCGGGAAGCCGGTGGGGGGCGGGCGGCACCTTCCCATAACCTCAGCGGCAGCGTGGGGGCCGCCTTCCCTTAAGGCCTGGGGTCTCCGGACCGCCCGCAGCCCCCCGGAGACACGCCCCGCCCCGAGCCTCAGCAATGACCCGCTTCTCAGTCTCCAGCGCCCACCGCCCACAGCCCGCAGCCCCGCCCGGCGGCCGCAACCCCCGCGTACTGCGCATGTCCGGCTGGCCCATCTCGGCTGGAACCAGATCCAGCCGGCTCGGCGGTGACTCCGGCGCGCAGGCGCGCAGGCGGTAGGCGGGGCTTAGGCGGTGGGCGGGGCAGGTTAGCGGACGCCTGAGCGCCCCCGGAGTGCCAGGTTAAGTTACGTACAGGATTCGGAAGGGCAAAGAGGCTGGGTCCTGCGGGCAGAGCTCACCCAGGATCGACCTATGCTCTCCGCGCAGTCCCCTCTGGAGGCCGGACACCTGGTGTTGGGCCCCCAGATGCTGCCCCCTGTAACACGCACCCGGGTCTGACCGCTGCTGCCGCCGCCTTGGTCGCCACTGTCTCCTGCCATATCACCTGCAGAACCTGGCCGAGCTAACGCTTCCTCCTCACTTCAGAACGCATCTTCCGCCTGGGTCTCGGAAGCCTGTTTTTCCTACTGAACACCCCCCACACCATGGCTCCAACACCGGAGTAATTTGTCTGGTGTCTAGGTCCCCCATGTGAGCTCCTGCGGAGGGGCTGTCCGCGCACCACCGCACACTTTTACTCCACTAGGGCTCCAGAACAAACCGAACTCACAGCCTGTTCCCCTGTCAACACCTTAAATATGTCCAGCTTCTGTTCCCTCCTCTAAAACTGCAATAGATCAGTTTTATGGGCAAAGGGGAGCACCACACTCCAGCAGCCAGGGCCTGCCAACCCCACAGCAGGGCCTGCAGCAGGCTCAGGAGGCAGGCTTGGCTCCTGGATGGCCTTGGCCAGACGCCAGGCATCCGAGGACACACTGTACTTGGCTTCACTTGCCCACTGAGCACAGGCCAGTGGGTGTGGGCTTCCCGTTTTGGGTGTGGGTGTCCCAGCTTCCCGGCTGATAAGGATCTCCGAAGTCCCTGAGCCAAGACTGCATCTTTTCATGCTTTTCCTCTTGGCCATTTCCCCACTGCCCACAGCATCTACACACAGGATTGCTCAACAGTGGCAGGAGGACAGCCATGCCCATGGGGCAGAGGTGGCCAGACAAGGCCGGGTCAGGTCAGCCTCCATTTAGGGGGTCTCACCTGTGCTGTCCTGTTTACTCCCTGTGATGCTGGCATCAGGATCCTCATTTTACAGCTAAGGTAACAGACTCAGAATTGTTTAAAACAGTTCCAGGACTGGTCTCGATGCTGTTCTTTTGGGTCCCAGAGGGCCTACTGCTGATTGTCCAGTGCATTTCCATCCTCGTCCTCCAACCCCAGAAACTCCGACCTGGTTTCTTCACCCGACTCTTGTTCCAGGGCTGCCTTGCAAGACTGGACAAAGACAGCAGGAGGGGGAAATAGCTAGCCTGGCAGTGGGCAGCTGGATACGGAGGTTCTGGCTCTCACTCCCACTCCTCAGCTCAGATTCCCATCCACCCTGCCATCCACACCTCACAGAGGACACTGGGCCCAGCAGGGGATAGAATATGCCAGGTCTGCCTACTCCCAACCCTGTTGTTTTCTGGGCTCTGCTGCCTTCCCAAACCACTACTTCGGCTTGGGCACTGGGCAGGTGGGCCTCCTCCCCAGAGGCATGTTATACACGTCCCCACCAGCCGGCACTGGGCTGCTCACTGCACCCCTGGGGCTCAGTGTAGGGGCCCCAAGAGAATCGGTACCTAGCACAGTCCAAGAGTGTGACCCTGGCACAGTGGTAGGTCCTCCTCCGGGTAGCAGAGAAACTCTAGAACCCCACCCTCAGGCAATTTAGCTTAGCAGCTGCTGGTCACAAAGAGAGTCCAGGAGAGGGACGCAGGCATTCCACAAATATGTTACGAAACTTCTTTACATGACACTGTTCCAAGCACTGAGTATACCACAGGGAACAGACAAAAATGCCGGCAGCCAGGCTGAATGCTGAGTTCTCAAGTTGCAGGCTACCGCTGGTGATGGTTGGGAGATCAGGTCAGGGGAGGAGCCTCATGATGGGATTAGTATCATTATTAGGGACTCCATTGAGCCTACACCCCTCACAATCAGATATGAGGACACAGAGAGAGGACTCCACCGTGAGCAGAGCGGGCCTCACCAGACATAGACCTGCCTCTACCTGGATCTCAGACTCTGGCCCCCAGACTGTGAGGAAGAAGAGGCTGTTGTTTATAAGCCCCAGGCAGTAGAACTTCACAGCAGTGAGCAGTCTAAGATACCCGCCCACAGCAAGATTACTTTAGAAGGCTGTATTGAGAAGGAAAGTTAGGTAGACAAAGAGTAGGTTTATTTATATGGTATAATTTTAAACGGTTGGGGGAAGATAGAGATCAGGGAAAAGGGTGCTGGGAAGGTGGCACCCGAGCTGAGTCAGCAGTGACAGGAAGTCCTTGGGTGTTTGGGAAGGACATGGTCCAGGCAGAGGGGACATCAAGCAGTCACATTCTGCAGAAGGGGTACAGAGGGCCTTGTGAGTGGAAAAGGAGGCAGACTGGCTAGAGACAAGGGAGTGTAGAAAACCTGGCCAGGGTAGCCTTTAGAAGCGTGAAACTGCTACCAAAACGAACCCTAGAGGCAATAAAATCAGCTTCCAAATCAGAGAACCAGGCACCCCAAGATCACAGAACTCATTCTGAGTCATCGAGGAAGGTATAAACTAGACAGACAGGGATGTTATTAACCAGTATGCCTCATTTTCCAGGAACGTCCCTTCCCAGAGAACTTGTCATTGGTGAAAGTCACGGGCAGGGCCGCACGGGTCGGCATGCCCCGCCAGACACAGGCAGCTCTGACACACCCACAACCACTTTCCTGGAACCATGGATTCCAGGGGTTATTCTGTGGGTACTGGGATTCCCTGTAGACCATCATGCCATCTACGCTACAACTTTATTTCTTCCTGTCCGATCTGAATGCCTTTGCTCCCCTTTTCCTGCCTTGATTGTGCGGATGCCGCCGCCTGGTGCTGTGCTGACAGCAGTGGAGGGAGGGGAGTCCTAGCTTTGACAGGGAAGGCGGAGGGCTGCCTGGGGGCCAAGTCTGCTGTGGCAGAGCTGTCCCTGCCAACAAGTGGCCCGCTCCACTCCATGAGGGGCAGAGGCAGCTTGCAGAGGCCACAGGCCCAGAGGTCCTGGGGCCTGAAGGGGAAATAGCTACACAAGAGCGAAACATACAACCTCACTCCACACCCCCTCCCCACAGGGAATCTGGATTATTCTAGGCATGGCTTTCCGGATCAGGAGGTCACAGACTCAAATTTACCCCACAAGTGTAAAGTGGCTGACAGAGGGCACGTCTTCTAATGGAAGTCAGGCAGCTTCTCAGCGTCCAGGTCACCAGCCCTGCCCCCAAGGGAAAGACCAAATACAAACAGACCAAGCTAGCTCAAGGTCCCACAGTCCAGAGTCTCCTGGGTGCAGGCGAAAGCTAAGGCACAGTGGGTCAGGAACACCCTCCCCAGCTCCATGGTCCAGCTGCCCACCCCTCTTGCATCCCATCTGAGTCTATCAGTGGAGTTGTCCCTGCAGACATGGGCGACCCACATGGGAGTGGCCTTCTCCGCGGGGAGCAGCCGGCAGAGCCCACAGGCCCAGCTATGAGAGGCCACGGCACAGGCACACTGCCAAGGCTGGATGCACACATACTCTGCCATCCTCTGGACCCTGCTTGGTGCAAGCTGTCCTTTGTGTATAGGGCTGTCAGCCATCGGAGGGCTAAAAGCTACAGGTCCACGCTCCTGTCCCGACAGCCACTCTTCGAGTCTCAGGAGAGGAGAGGAGCGGAGCATAGGCTCCGCCGCAAGTAGGCCTTCCAGGACCAGGCTGCGTAGCTGGGTGGATTCCTGTCTGAGGCTACCCAGACAGAAGAGGCAGCAGCATTACTCAGGCAGACTGCTGGGAGTCCAAAGTCCCAAACACTCATCTTTCTAGAAAGTCAGAGACCACCTGGGTTCAAATCCTGGCTCCCCTGTCTGCTGTGTGACCTTGCATGGGTTATATAAGCTTCCTGAGCCTTAATAAAATGTAAAAAACAGTATTTCATTGATGCCAAGACATGCTCTCTCATTTGAACAGCTCTAAAATAAGGAGCTGCTTGTCATTGATGGCATCGGGACGTGATTGGCAGCTTGTTAGCTTTGCAGTGTGGAGAGTGTAATAGTGTGTCTGTAGCATCACTGGTGTCCAGATTCCACAGGAAACCAGCATACGTACCCAGAGGGGCTGCTCTGGGGCCATGGGGAGACAGAAACTGCCTGTGAGAGCCGGTGCTGACTACCTGACAGGTCGTGGCTATGGGGCACATGTGGCTCCCCCATCCACTGCGCACTGCTACGAAGACCTAGCCAACACTGCCGGTGGTGCAGCTGTCACTGCAGACACGGTGTCCTGCATGGGAGCTGGTAAGGCAACAGCACCATTTTCACATTTGTCAGAAAATGTTCCAAGTGTTCTTAGGTCGAATCAGAGTGGGCTGGGTTGCTTGCTGGCTCTGCACAGCTGAGCCTCAGGGAGGCAGCTGCAGGGGGAGGAGGACCTGCAGAGTGGCACTCGCTAGTTGAGCACTTTAAAGAAGCCCGGATTGTCCCACAGCCCATACATGTGGCTGCTTCCCAGGATCACTAGAGCCCCACCGGACAGCCCATCAAGCTTGGGGGTTGACACATTCAGTAATAATCTGTCATTTCTGAGGGTGGGGTTCCAGATGGAAAAAGAAGACTAGAGCTGGGACATCAATTCCTTCCCTGTCCTGGGTTCCCTTCTGGCCATGACTAGAATACCCCGCTAGCACTCAAGTCTTTGATGGAGCTCTTGGGAAGCCCCAGGTTATGCTAAATAGGGATTTTCTTGGCTCTGGTATTGGGGAGTATTTCCTCTTGTAACCTGAATGAGGAGGTCCATGTTTTTACATTCCCTAACGTTTGTGCTCAGGAGCCTCTCCGTCCCTTTTTGTTCCTCAAACCCATCCAAGAGACCCAGGCATCCTGAAAACAGGGGCAGTGACCACGGACCACCCCACGTCTGCTGCCAGCTTGAGCTCAGCAAGGGGACTGCCGACCACAGAAACACACCCAGAAAATGCCTGCGTGCTTGTCGACTTTGCTGTCACATGCGGTGGTGTGGTCCACAAAGCACACACACAAATTTGTTGTATTAGGGAAAATTACATTTCAAATATTAGGTACCGTCATGTACTTGTGTTCCAATTAACATGCTTGGAACTTTCGGATCAAGTACCATTTGTTTTTTCTTGTAAAATTAACGCATTGTGTAATTGAAAGTTGTAAGCTAAATAACCTGCACGTGGGAGAAATGTGCCGCAGCACAGGAGTTGTAGCGCAGTAAAAGACCTTGTTTACGCCTCGCCAATATTTAATCCTCAGTTATAAGGCGAGTCAGGCTAGTGCGCTGTCGCTTTAAGCGCCCGTGGCCCGTTCCCTTCGCCCGCCAAGTCCTGAAAGCAGGAGCGATGAGTGCGTCTGGAAGCGTTAGAAACGACACAGGTGCACCTGCAAGGCCAGCTCGCCGCCGGCAGATGAGGGCTCCGCCTCCGCCTCCGCCACCGCCTCCGCCTCGGCACAACCGGTACGGTACCGTGGCTTTGGAGCCGAACGCGGCCCCTGGAAGGCCTCAGTTTCGCGGCCCCGCTCAGGGACGCGGGTCCGAGCCGGGCCCTCCCGGGGCGGTGCGGGGCCTGTGCGGGGGCGGAGTCTGCCCGGGGGTGGGGCGCGGCGGGGCGGGGCGCGGTCACGTGTGTACACAGCGCCCGCGCGGCGTGCGCGCCGTGAGCCCGGCCGCATTCGGGAGTCCGAGCTGCGGTCCCGCAGCGACTGCGCGGCCCGCGGCCCAACCAGCGGTGAGTGAGCGCCGAGCATGGGGTCGGCCGGCGGGCAAACTCCGGGTCTCGGCCCACGCGGGGAACGAGCCCTGTGCTCCGCAGGCTCCGCTCCGCTAGGACTCGGGTCCCTCGCCCCGCCCTAGCGCTGTCCGCCGGGGGTGGGAGTGCTGTCCCCTTGCGGAGCACTGTCGTGGTGCGGAGTGGGAGCGTTGTCCCCGTGCGGAGCTCTGTCTTGCTGCGTAGGTGGGGCGCTGTGTCCCAGAAGAGGCGGCCCTCCGGTCGTGCTGGGCGGCTGGCGCTGCCCCAGGTCACTAACCTGAACGCAGGAGGCTAAGCGGCACCTCTGGTTCTGACTTTCGTCCCTTTTAGAATCACATTTTCCTAAGTTCTGTAAGTATGTCTAAATGGAGGTATCAAGTATGTCTTTGATGTTCCCGGACACTTAGAAATAGAAACCCCTGGGCACAGAAGGCTCTGGTTGGGACTCAGAGAAGACATGTCCCTAGCACCCACTGCACCAGCAACAAGAAACTCAACACCTCCTCAGCAGGTCACTGCATATCCTTTAAGCCCAGCATTCGAGTGTCACCTAACTTAGTGTCTGTGGGAACTCTGAGGGCTGGGGTAGTTGTATATTTGAGGTCCCTCTGACCTCCTGTGACTGAGACAGCTCGTGGACAGCTCCGTGCCCCCAACTCCCGGCTTCACTGGGACAGGGCCCCAGGCAGGACGGCATCCTGAGCAGGAGCAGGGCAGAACTAACTCCTTCTGCAGACACAGGGGGACTAGATGGCTCTGCCCATGCCCTAGACTGCTCATGCATAGGGAGCCCAGACACTCTGTCATCTAACCGGGGCACCATAGAGAGTGACCGAGGCGCTATTAATAATTACACTGAGTGTGGTCATGCTCTCCATGACCCTTGGCACAGCTCCTTCAGGAGCTGCTGCAGGGCCGGCCTCCACACCACAGCTCTGCTGCTTCCTAAAGCAGCAGCCTCCAGAGACCCCTGGCTTCAGAAAGAGCCGCTATACCTGGTGAGTGCGTCCAACACCATGTCACCCAGGGCTGGCCACATGAGCTGAGGGGCGTTTGCCCAGGGTCCATGTTCCGGGCCGTGTCTCTAGTGAGTTTGGAATCATCTCGAGGCTGGAGGAACACGAACCTGCTGCCCCCAAAGTACCTCTCAGGCTGAGGACGAGATCAGCACATAAACACTGATGGTGCCCATTACAGAGCGAAATCATGATGTGTGTGTGGCTGTAGGTCGGGAGCGTGACAGGCTGCTTCCTGGAGTGGGGAGAGTGGGCTCTCCTTGGGGAAGCCACATGACCACTCTGCTCCTAGGATGTCATGTGGAACCCTGAAAAACTAAATGCTATTTGGCCTTCAATGACTCAGCCACATGCCAAGTCCACGTCTCTGGGGGAAGGAGTTGTCCCCAGGAACGGCACTGTACAGGTGCTGATGTTTCCTTAAATGTGTCCCCCTCTGGCTGCTCCTGACCTCTGGCTGACGCTGTTTGTATGACCAGGAGCATCAGGCTGCATCATCCATAAGGTCTCACAGGCCCAGGACCCCCCAAACCCCCAAGGAATCAAAGAGCAGAGGGGACACAGTCTAGAGGTGGTGCTTTCCCAATTTCAGGTGCCAGGGTCGATGCTACCAAGGAGCAGAGTCCACTCCCTAGAGCCTCCATGTGCAAATAGAACACCCTCTAGCAGCAGAAGCGAGTGGCCAGTTCCGGTGTGTCCCAGCTGGCCCCCGGTGGGCCCCTTTCTCACCACACATGCCAGGGGGTACTCCCAAGAGTCTCCCAGTTTGGGTTGGAACCCTGCAGCGAGGCAGCAGCTATTGGCTAGTAGGCCAGCAGACACTTAACAGAGCTGCCAACGATCAGACGAGGACACTAGGGAGGGGTGCCGTAGAAGTAGCTGGGCAGATGGACCCCAGTGGGTACAAGCCTGCCCGATGTGGAGTGGACGATCTCTTCTCAGTCTGACCCTGGATCTCTGAGCGATCTGTTTGTTTTCCTGTGGAAGGAGCACTCGCCTCAAACAAGTTGGGAAATAGAAAAGGCCAAAGTAATGTGTCCATAAACAAAAGCATCCCGTCTCCTTTTAAGGAAATGAAGCCTGTGCTAGGCACAGATGCCCACTGCCAGGCCACATTGCCAGGCTTCAGGCCCTCACAACTCCACTCCTGGAAACAGGCGCACACCCTCCTTGGAGAGATGTCTGCCTGTCATCTGCCTGGCTCCCTTTCAGCACCTACAGCCCAGAGTTGTAACAGGCAGAGGGCTGCACACCTAGCACCTCTGAGCCCTTCTTCTCCCCCAGGAAGGCAGTCTGTGATAATCAGTCGTGAGCTCTCTGCTGAAAACCAAGACAACACCAGCCTCTCCAGGGGTCTGGTGCCCACCTGATGGGTGTTAGCTGTAGCTGAAGCTCATCATTACACAAGGAAATACATGTTCAGAGGTCATTTTCAAAGCATTCAATTGTTCCAGAACATTCTTCTGGAGTTGAGTCTCATGGTGCACAGAAGGTACAGGACCAATAGAAACAACCACAGGACCCTGGCCAAGCCAGACTGTCAGTCCTTCAGGATGCAGTGGAGACCTGCATTGTCCCTTCTGTTCCTGGGTTCTGTCGCTCAGCTGGGGAGTTTGTCACCTGATGCGCCCTCTTCCCCAGATAGTCCCCCAGGCTGCAGGTGCACACAAAGAGCCCTCCCCCGCCACAGTTCTCAGGAGGTGGGGAGGGGAGGCACGGTGTGGCTGGGCTGTTGGGTGCTGGTTGGGAGGGTGCTGCGGATGAGACGTGAGGAAGGGACTAGAATGTCAGGCCTCAGACAGCCCAGCTCTGGTGGCCCTGAGCTTGGGTGGGTTTCCTGATGATCAGAGACAAGGAAAAAGAATGGGAAGGCTCCAAATAAGAGGGCTCTGAGACCCAGGAACAGGGGGTTTGGGCCCCCCACAGCCCCAGCAGCTGCTCTGTTGTCGCTAACGACTGACTCCATGGAGATTGCTGTTTGCCGTAGCCTGAGTGCTCTGGCCTATGCTCACTTTGACAGGCCAGGGACACCAGGGCGCTTCCTCAGAGGTGTGGGCAGAGACACTGTGTGCCACTGGTCTGGCTGCTGGTGCATGTCCCAAGGCCCACCCTCTGACAGCAGCGAGCCCATATCTATGCCCCAGCCCGAGTCACAGAGCCTCAGCCTCACGGTCCACGCATGGCGGGTCAGAGTCACCTGGACTATGCCTCTCGTGGGGTGCCATGCCCGAGATCTGGCCCTGGCCCTGGCCCCAGCCCCGTATCAGAAGCCAGAGGTTCTGAGTGGCCTCTACCCACAGTGCCCTCTGGGGCTAAGGCTGCATCTGGTACCTCAGTGAGGGTAACTGTCCTCCCAGTCTCACGGGGCTCTCCTGAACTGGAAACCTGGACAGCAGTCCCATCCCCCAAAGCTACATGGCTTGTCAGGGCGCCACGTCCTCCACGGGAGACCCCCACACCAACAGAGTGCCCACCCTAGCATGGCACATCCTCAGTCTGTGCAGCTGGGTGGGCTCAGAAGCAGCCTCACTGCTCAGCGCTCCTGCCTTAAAGCCCCTCGGCGGGTGAAGGGCTGTCAGGGTCAGGTCGGTACCTGGACTGGTGCCATTTTCTCTGTAAGAAACGATTCAGGACCACCGTCACCTTGGTGCAGCAGGACCTGTCACACATTCCTGCCGCATTGTCCCTGGCATGGAGCACGGCTGGGGGTGCATCTAGTCCCACCACCTGGGACTCAGCTGCTACTGGGGCCCCCGGGCTGTTGCGCAAAGGTGTGTGGCCAGCTTTCCGGTCAGCTCACCTGCCCTGGGGCCCGGCTGCTTCTGGGACCCCATTTCTAAACCTGTGTCCCTCAGGCCTTTCTGCCTGGCATGCTGACTCAGCGTTGTGCCAGCTGGGCTGGCAGACCTGATCAGGGCCTTGGCTGTCAGGAGCCCACAGGCTGGGGGTGGCATTTGTCACGAGAAGGACTCATTGCTGCGTGCACCCAAGGCCCTGTCCCTTTGGAGCTGACAGGTCTGGGAGTTGGATGTCCTTAAGTTCTCGTTCTTGGGTAGGGCCCACCCTAGTCGGAAATCATAAGCATATGAGTGCCCTCCTGAGAAATTGCTGGAACCCAGAGAAGTCTTAGGAGGGAAGCACATCCCTCTGCGCACAGAGCACCGGCACAGACACTTGCCATGCAGTCAGTGATCCCGGCAGACGGGTTCTGGAACAGCAGAGCTGGCTGGGACAGGCCCCCAAGGGCACTGTTCCTGAGAGCCCCCTGGAGAAGCCCACCATTCCTGCCACCTGCGGCTCACCCGCGTCTCATGGGGCCGGCGTTGACTCACAAGTCACCTGGACGGTGATGCTAAAGCAGCAAGCACACAGATGACGCCAGACTCCTGACTGTGAAACTTGGGTCTTGGGAACTGCCCAGCTTTCCCCTGAGGGCTGGCTGCTGGGCTCCGAGAAGGACCCTTGCGCTGCAGAGGTGGTGCGGTGCTGGCTCCTTGGATGGCAGGCCCAGAAGCAGCGTATGGGCAGGGAGGGCGTCTCCCCTACCTGAAGATGTTCTCAGGCCTCAAGGCGGGCAGCCGCGCACATCAGACCTGGTCCTCTCAGATTTTTCTGGATGGAAACACTGTTTCGGGCCTCCAGCCTCTCCCAGGCCACCCTCTGTGCTGCACACGAGCCAAGTGTGGAGAGACTGAGCTGGCACAAGCGCCAGGTCGGTGCTCCCAACCAGTGGGACCCGGCTCGGCAGGGGCACAGCTCCAGGATGCAGGCCAGCTTGCCCACTGAGGTGCCCTTCCTGTAGCCACCTGCCTGCTGCTATAAAGACCTTTCTGCTCTATTCCAACCAACCTGGCCAGACCAGCCACTCTGGCCCAGGAGGGATGAGCACCAAAGGCGCACCGTCTCACGGAGTGGAGGCATTCTTCCAGAGGCGCTCATTAGAAAGCAAATAGTCGGGGCGAGTCACCCTCATCATTACTGACTCCTGTCACAGAAACAGTGGTGTCATAACCGGGACCCTCTCAGACAATCAGACATTGTAGCCCCCGACTTCTCTCCTAGCCAGGATGCCCAGAGCCTAACAAACTGCTGGCTGCATGATGCAGGCACCCTGCAGCATCTCCCTCCTCAAGGCCTGTTTACCGTCAGGGCTCAGGTCTGCTCCTGGCTGGGCAGCAGTCAGGGCTGGGCAGTCCTACCCCTCCTTTCCAGTGAATCTGGTGGTGACATGCTGAGGTGCCAGCATGCCTTGCTGTGCACCATGGCTGAGCGGCAGACCAAGACCCTCACTGAGAACGTGCTGCAGGAGAGAGGGCCAGGGTGCCAGATGACACCCCACAGGGACCCGGAGGCAAGGGAGAGAGAGTCTGGAAAGGTATACTCCAAGTGAGTGCATACTCGTGCGTCCTTGGTCCTAGTGGAATAAGGTCAGGAGGCGCTCTGGCTGGGAAAAGCTGGCCAAGAGGAGGCAGAGGAGGGATTCAGGTCAGAACCAGGACCCAGCCAAATGGACACAGTGTGGTCTTCGGGCAGGCCGTGTGCTCAGGAAGGGCCAGTGCAGTCCTGTGGGACAGGCAAGAGCAGTTTGGTACCAGTTCCCAAGCCAGGTCCAAGGAAGGGGCCATGAGAGACCCAAGCCCAGGGCATGGATAGCGCTATTGCTGGGGGCAGACGTGTGACCCAGTGGATACATGGGGGAGGGCTTGGGAGCTAGGAGGTGATAGGACTGAGGCCGTGGCAAACCAGCCAGGTAGCACTGCAGGGGCAGGCCAGGTGAGGCTGCCCAAGGCATGGCAGAAGGGGCAGCCACTGCAGTGAGGAGGGTGACAGCTCTGCCCAGGAGGCATCCTAGAGGGCCCGGGATCACAGTGTGGTGACAGGCGTATTCCTAAGGCCAGCCGAGACCAGAGGCCCACTGTGGCCCTTGCTGACCTGACCTCTCAGTTGAGAGGCTGCAGCCGGTGATTGGGGCCACTGGAAGTGTAGCTGTTATTCACAACACTTGGGGTGACAGCTTTCCAAATGACAGCAGGCTGTGGACTTCTCCCCCTACCTGTCCCATCAGCCCATGTCTGAGCAGCAGGAAGCAGAGCGGATCCTTCCTGGAACCCTTGCTGGCCTCACCGCAGTTCCAAGTTCCTCTTTCTCATGAAGGAAGCTAACAGGGCTCAGCTAACCGGAAAGAGAACCAGCTCAGCCTGTGCTGAGGGAGAAGCACACCATTGTTCTCGGCTGGCCCGCTTCCCCAGAAAGCCAAATTGCAAGTCACCCGGTTCCTGGACTTGAAAACCTGAAGTATACAGAAGGGAAGTGGGGTGGGTGCAAGGAGCAGGGCAGAGGAGCAACCCACAGCTGTGCCCTCCCTGCGCCCTCCCTTGCACCCCACGGTGCACCTCTGCCCGGGGTCTTAAGAGTGCTGTCGCCGAGTCACAAATGCACCCCAGCACGACGTCACAGTCACACTGGAAGGGAGATGGCGCTCTGACATTTCCAGCTCAAACGAGTCCAACTTGTTTCCCTCATTGATCCCGGGCTCCTGGCATAGGCACTGGTCTATGAAAGGTGTGTGTCCCAGTGACATTTCCTTGGATGTGGCCAGTGGCCCCTGCTGCTCCCCAGGTGTCTCTTTCCATCCACACGTCATTTCTGTCTGCACAAATGAGATTCAACTTTATGAAACTTCAGAAAATGCCGAACACCTTTATTTGGAAAATGAAGCCCACCTGATAAGTCTCTAAGCGTCACTCGGTGTCGGACAAAAAGACAAAGTATCATTTTTAGACTGAGAGCAAATGAAAACTGGAATCGTGGAGCTTATACTCTGCATCTGAAAGCACAAATATCCTTATAATTGATAAGAACATTGACGCATCTGTCCTTACGAGCAGACTCTGGCCTGGAAGCTGGCGCCGGCTGTCAGAGCCCCGCCCGCATGTCTAGGCGGCTCAAACACTCACAGGGCTCCTCTCCGACGAGGAGCCAGGGCCGCACAGGCACGTGAGCGCATGAGGGAAATTCTAAACAGATTTTATTCCACGTGATGGATTCCCAGGAATTGAGCCTTGCTGCTTCCTGGGCTGGCTTCCCATGGGGGCACGGTAGGGCCCCCGATCCTGGAGGACACACCATGGGCAGCAGCCTGCAGAGGGTGCCCTGCACAGGGAGCCTGGGCCCCAGCTCCCCTCAGTCACAACCTGGGACAGGGCTCTTAGGAGCCAGCCCCAGCACGGCTCGTTCAGACAGCTCCGCGTCCGGCGCCTGACAGCAGCGGGGCCTCTCTCTAGGGCCAACTATTTTGTCCTTGGCTTCTGAGACCAATGTCTGTTCAGTTTATTTCCTCCAGGGAAAAAGCAACTCCTGACAATGGCCCTGAACACAGAGAGCCCAAATCCAGCCATGTCAGCCATGGCTCCTGGGCTGGGCTGGGTCCAAGAGAGGAACTGCGGGCTGGTCTCCAGGCCTCCAGCAAGCAGGTCCCACACTGCGGCCACCCAGGCACGACCTCTCACTTCTTAAAATGCTGTCAACAGAGATAGGGAGGGGCCGCTGCGCCTGCCAAGGAGGCAGGAGCCTGAGTAATGTGCTGGAGGAAGAGCAGGAGTTGAGCCTTCGCCCTGGCAGCGGAAGCTACGCGTGACGCAGGAAACCCCGGCTGCCGAGGAGACGGCCTAAACACCTGCAGCGCCCGCCCGGCGGCCTCAGCGTGACACCCGTGGGGCTGCAGTCCAGGACAGTGTGCGGCATAAGATAAAGGTGAGGCCAGGGTGGTGTGCCGCCTGCCTATGAAGCTGGACCATGGATCAGAGGACGGGTGGGGGCAGGAGGACCCCAGTAATCCCAGTGTGTATGTGTGGCCTGGCACCAAAAGGAGCCCTCAGGACGGTGGGTTCCATGGGAGCCCGAGGAGGCGGCGCCTGCTGTGACCAAGGCCAGGGGCCCTTGTTTCAGGGATGCTGTGGCCCCATACCTCCGCTGCCATTGAGAAGGCTCAAAGACGAGACTAGGTGGGTGCCATCCCAGAGGCAGCTCACGGAGGCACTTCAGACCTGTGGGGACAGGAGGAGAGGCCGCCGACATAGAAAGGAGCTCTCCCCCGTTCACTGGGCTGGCAGCGTCCTGCAAGAGACAGTGCAGGGGCCCTGGCCTGACGACTCACACCTCTGCAGCGGGCCTACCTGTGAGCCCGCCGAGCACAGAGGCAGGGGCAGCTGTCCTCACCCACTGTGGTGGCAGGCCAGCCAGCCTGCACACCGAACTCTCATTATCGCAGCCTGCTGGGCAGCATTCATCAACATTGCAAAACGTGCCCACAAGCTCAGTGTCCCTCCCGTCTGCACTGGACCTGCCTATCTGTCCGAGTGTGGGTTGGGAACACTCCCGATGTGGGGGTGTCATGGTGTTGCCTGCACACCTGCCCTGTCTCCATCATCAGTGCTCCTGCCTCACCTGTGCTGGGACCCGCAGCAGCCCTGGGGGACACAGAGATGCGGGTCAGTGTCTGTGGACCAGGCTGTAGGCCCTGCACACATCCCAGGGCTGACCTCTCGCTAGTCACAAGCCTGGTGACACGCATGTGCACTCACTTTGCATGTGTCTGTCCGCGAGGACCCCTTCCTCATTCTGGGAGCAGGAAATCTGGATGGGTCACACTACACTTTGGACATGAGCCCCCAAAACTGGGATATTCCTATCACGGTTCACCTGCCTGTCCTGACATGATCCAACATCTCGCCAGCATCCTACTCCATCCGTGATTGGCACCCCGTGACATGGGCCGCCCCATCAGGTCTGGGTTCACCGAGGGCCCTCAGGCACAGCTGCATCCTGTCCCACAAGCAGGCCTCATATGCACTGTGGGGGCCCAGAGCCACACCCCTCACTTACGAAGGCAGGTCCCCAGTGCCTTCCTCTGAGCTC
>RJWH01001376.1:301687-379187 GCA_004363575.1 Solenodon paradoxus
GCAGTCCCCCAGAGCATCAGATGCACTTTCACTGCTCAGGCCTCTCAGGACAGGGCTGGGGAGATGCCAGGGTTGTGTGGCCACAGACCCAGTTGCCAGTGAAGGGCCTCTTGCGACTTCATTTTCAGAGAACACATACGTGGGCCAGAACGCCTTTGGGCCCTGGGTTCTCAG
This sequence comes from Solenodon paradoxus, assembly GCA_004363575.1. Lineage (NCBI taxonomy): Eukaryota > Metazoa > Chordata > Mammalia > Eulipotyphla > Solenodontidae > Solenodon > Solenodon paradoxus. Next base: position 301,862 of record RJWH01001376.1, read on the forward strand.
TGTCCCTGTACCCAGGCTCTGCCTGGGTGCTGACTAATGCGCCTGCTCTCCCCACAGCCGCCACCATGTGGAGCTGCAGCCCAGTCAATGGCACGGGCTGGAGCGAGGACCCACTGGGCTGCCCGCACTCGCACCTGGTCCTGTCTGGCCTCTCGCTGCTCTACCTGGCTGTGGGCTTCCCGCTGGGCCTGTTCTACAACACCCTGCTGGTCTTGGTGAACCTGTGTGATAGAGGTGGCCTGACCATGCCCGACGTCTACTTCGTGAACATGGCCGTGGCAGGCCTGGTCCTCAGTGCCCTGGCGCCTGTGCACCTGCTGGGTCCCGCTGCTGCCAGGTGGGCCCTGTGGGGCCTCAGCAGCGAGGCCCATGTCACACTGTTGGTGCTGTTCAATGTGTCCTCGCTGGTGGCACTGTACTCCACAGCCCTGCTCAGCCTCGACTACTACATCGAGCGGGCACTGCCGCGCACCTACATGGCCAGCGTCTACAACACCAGGCATGTGTGTGGCTTCATCTGGGGTGGTGCACTGCTCACCAGCTTCTCCTCGCTGCTGCTCTACATCTGCAGCCATGTGGCAGCCCGTGTGGCCGAGTGCGCCAAGATGCGGGACAGCGAGGCAGCCGATGCCATCTTGGTATTCATCGGGTACCTAGTGCCTGTGCTTGCAGTACTCTATGCACTGGTGCTCATTTCGCGGCTGCAGAAGGAGGACACGCCCCTTGACCAGGACACCACGCGGTTGGACCCGTCAGTGCACAGGCTCCTGGTGGCCACTGTGTGCGCACAGCTCGGGCTCTGGACGCCGCACTATCTGACGCTCCTGGGTCACACGCTGTTGGCTGCACGCGGGAGGCCGGTGGATGGGCGTTCCCTGGGGATGCTGCTCTTCGCCAAGTATGTGTCCAAGTTCTTGGCCTTCTCCAGCAGCTCTGTGACACCGCTCCTGTATCGCCACCTCAACAGAAACTTCCCCAGCAAGCTGCGGCAGCTGATAAAGAAAATGCACTGTGGGCACCGCAGCTGCCCCCCAGACCAGGCGGGGGTGCAGCAGGTGATGGCATAGACGGTGGCCCTGGGGCCAGCCATGCTACTGACAGGGCAGAGTGACCACACCAAGCTGCCCCTCCCTCCCTCCCGGGCCTTGACCCAGACAGCACGCTGACCACCGGTCTCCCCAGGAGACACGGGTGGTGCAGCGCTCTAGTGCCTTCTAAAATCTGAGAAGTATTTATGCTTTCTGTTGGTCAAATACTTGACCCCCTTTTGTTTATGAAAAGCTTTTTGGTGGAAAAGTCACAAAGTATTAAAGTGAAAAAAAGAGTGGGCATCTTGCTGGAGGAGTGGGTGACACGTGGCCCTCCCCTCAACACCCTTGCCTCACAGTTCAGCTTTCAGTCCATACCTGTCCTCACATACCGTTCCCCAGAGGGGCGCACGAGTGAAGGCTGAAACCCCAGACAGGACGCAGCAGCTCCAGGCCTGCCCAAAGCTCTGCAGCAGAGGCTGTCTTCACACCCACGGTGAATCCATTTGTGGCAAAGTCCAAGCTGCAGTGCTAGGAGGCAGCACCGAGGGAGGTGACAGTGGTGGGACAGCTGCCATGCCTGCTGTGTGCCTTTGTAGACTCCCTGGGGGACAGTCAGTCCGCGGGTCATCACCTTGGTCTTACTGCGTGCAGGAGGACATGATAGTCATCCATGCAGTCACGAAGAGGCACAGATATAATAGTTCTGCCGGGCAGCTGGGAGCCTACTCAGGCTCCTGATTTCGAGACGTTTCAGGTGCTTTCCTTGGTACCAGTGCTGATTCTGCTTAAAGGCCCATGCCCCTTTGCACCCCAAGTCTTAGGTGGGACAGGATCTCTTTTCAGGCCTTAGCCTCTGTGCCCCTGCCTCCAGCACACGACATCAGGGCTGTGCACAGGAACCCATGTCTAGGCTCCACTTGGAAACCCAGGTGTTTGCTGCAGGGACCACACTGCACCCAGCAGAGTCCACTTAGGTCTCGCCAGCCCTAAGGGCCTCCAACCTCGACCCTGCTGGCTGCTACCTGGGTCTGTGGCTCTCCTGGCAGCAGGCCCTGCGCCGAGGTTGAGCCAAGATTACCTGCACAGTGGTGGCTCTCTTGCATGGTCACCAGAACTGGTGTGTGTGTCCAGAATGAAAAGAGCAGCGCCCCCTTCTTGCTTGTGGGGTCTGTTTCTTGCTCCAGGGAAAGGCATTACTCCCAAAAGCACAGGTCCGGGAGGCATGCCCCTCTACGACAGCTTCTGAATTCCTCACCTAGAGAAGCGTGGCTGGGTTCACTTTTATTTTCAATTCCTCAGTGGTTGCAGATGGGCTAATTTCTGCACCTCCTGGCCATGGAAGGGTTATAGCAGGGGCAAATCAGCATGTGTCTCCCTGCTCAGTGTCCCCTCACTGGGCCATGATTCCTGGTGACACTCAGAAATGGGCCTGAGTCCCTGAGCAAGTCCCTCCCCATGCTTACATGCCACACCTGTCCCATGTCTCACCTGTCCCACATCCCACCGGGTCCACGTGACCCCACCCTCCCTCCCAGCCTGGATGCCTCTGCCTTGAATCCCCACTCCACCCCCAGCTCTCCCGTCGACATTTGCTCTACATTTGTCCTGAGGAATCTGGGTCACTTGCATTTCTCATCCTTCGATTCCCAGTACTTCTGCCAGTGTTGCCAAAATACAGAAAGAATTCTGAGCTGCTGTGAGAATGAGGGGCCAGTGCACAGAATGCCCTGATTTCTTTCAATGAATTTGCAAGGTCCCAGGATTCCAGCATTTCCAGACGTGTGCTCCAGAATCAAGCACTTCTTGCTGCGTGTTTGAACATGTGATCTTGCCAAGAAAGCCTGTTCACTGGCCACACTTTGCTACATAAGGTTTCTAACAGGAAATGGGGCTGCGGCTACTCATGGCAAGCATGGCAGGAATTCCAGTTACCAACCTTGGGGCCACCCATCTCTGCTGCGAGGTGCCCTGTGGTGGCACCCACTGCCATAAGTTCTGCACGAGGGAGGAGACTGCAGCAAAATCTACACACCTGAGACTGGTAAGGACGCACTGATGCTTATTGTCCCCCTCCTGATTCTTAAAATGTGTTTCCAGGGTATGGGGTATCTCCCAGAAGACGGCACAGAAAGTGCCATAGAGCGGTTGTCCCCATGCAGCAGTGACCTGGAATGCAGTTTTGCCTGTGGGTCTCGGCACCCCAGTCCTGCCACACCTATGGGACCAGTGCGATACAATTCACTCGCTCCCCGCGTGGCAGGCCTGCAGCTCCAGATGGTGGGGAAGATGTCCCAGATGCCTGTCACACAACTCAGTCTCAGAGGCCAGAGAGAACAGGCCTCACTGCCCCAGACGCCACCCACACTGCTGACCACGCGGGGCTCTACCGTTGCTTAGCCCACCTGCCAGCCGCAGTGGCCGGTGGCGCTCTGCAGAGCAAGGGCTCAGGAAATCTGAACCAGTGTGTGTCGAGGAGCATGTTAACGGGGACACATTCAGCTGGTATCAATAAAGAAAACACAGCATCAAGAGCATGTGCGGGAGGCCTTGTTTGTGATGCGTGTGACAAGAACCCCATACAAGGCCTGTTGTGTCGTGTGTGGAGCCTGGGGACAAGAGACTAGACTCCAGTTGCCATGCAACCGAAGTAGGTGGGTCTGTTCAGAGATGCTCCCTAATTTGTGTGACTTCATAGGGCTCTCTGCATAAGGTGTTCAAATGAGATGGAGCCGGCTCCCCATGGCCAGGCTGGTACTGCCTCACTGCCATGCCTGGGCAGTCACAGGGATAGTGCAGGGGCCTATCACTAGGGGCCTGCCCAGATCCTCACTCCTGGTCTGTCACCAGGAGCCAGAATCCACGCCTTGTGAGCTGCAGAGGCAGGAAGGCACTCCATGCAGCTCTCTAGACCTGTGAGCGCCAATCCTGCAATATGCTGGCTGAATGTTAGCACAGAGGCTGAGAAGTCCTCAGTGCACCATCCTCGCCCCCACCCCATCGACCCCCACAACCCCCATAGAGGTGCCGGAAGACAGAGCACAGCTGCCTAGGGGACTCGGCATTCCACCAGATTGGGCTCCCTGCATTCTCCCCTCTGGTCCCTGCCTACTGTCCTCAGGCCTCCAGGAAGCTGATGCAGAGCACTGAACACAGCCCCACATGCACCTGAGGGGTGGCAGAGAAGGAGCCTTTAGCTGCTCCAGATGCCCCAGGGCTCAGAGTCGACCCCAGAACGGGCACAGGCTGCGAGGCAGTCCTGGGCACCTGGCTCAGGTAGCTCGCACTCAGCTGCCTTTGAGCCTTGTCACTTCCCCTGCTGTCCAGTATGGGCTTGGATGTCTCCTGGCTTATCTGCCATCCACTGTGGATGGCACTGGGCATCTCCAAGCCGAGGCCAGTGTGCCTTGACAGCCCATACAACAGGGATATCAGCCAGGTCCTGGTGAAGATCTTAGCGGACAGACAAGCTGTTCTTCCCTGGTTGGGCTGGGGGTGGGAAGTACCAACCTCACACAAGGGGATGAGCCGTCATTTCAGTGTATCACAAGCTACCAAGGCACCTTGCCTAAGCAGCACACAGACACACCCACATGCACATGTGAACAGATGAACTCACTTCCTCACCAAGACTGCAGTTACTGGGAGAGACAGCTGGCATGTCACCATAGGCGGGGAGACTCCGGGACAGTGCATGGTGACTCGGGGGCACAGCCCAGGTCCCACAGGACACTGCACAGCTAGGGCTCTGGAAGCATGGCAGGGTCAGGGGATGAGGACAATGGCATCAGTTTATTTTCAGCGAAGGCTGCCGAGCTGCCCAGCCCACAGAAACAAGAAGGCACCGGCCGCCAGGAGTATGCACGGGAACTCCCAAGAGCACAGTCAAGCGCCTGGCACCTAGAAACCCGGGAGGCTGTTTCTCAGCAGGCCACTCATCTTTATTCCTAAAAGTTCCAGTGAGAATGAAAGCAGTGGTGAGCCCAAGTTCCAGGAGAGAGGGGGCGGGTTAGGGGCGCTGCAAGAGTTTTAGGTTCCATGGCCTCGGCACCTAGCAGGAAGAGGGTCCACGCTGGCGAATTATCCCTAGAGCACACTGGGTCCCCAAAAAGACCAATCTTGGCTTTGTGTGACTGATGAGGCCAGGCGGGTTCTTGGAGGACCGTCCGCAGAGGACACTGCCAGAACGCGTGGCGCTCACAGTAGCACAGCTGGTCCTACTGTTACAAAACACAGAGCAGTGGAGGAGCCGGGAGCAGTGCCCTGATGCTGCTCCTCAGATGCGTGAACTCGGGTACACAGACGTGCGCACACTCGCGTAGGTGCACACACATGCTGTGCACACACGTAGTCATGACAGAGCCCCCATTCCCAGGTGGCACCTGTCTTCCTCGGGCACTGAGGGGGTGGGCTGTGGCCTGGATGGCTTGGTTAAGTCTTGGCACGAGGCTGCCCACAGCAACTTCCCACTGGGACTAGTCTGGTCACAAACCCAGAGTACAACTGCCCGCGTGTCAGGGAGCGGGCGGGGGCGGGAGGGGGAGTGTGCAGGGCCCAGAAGGCAAGTCATCATTGTGAACCCACGCAGACTCTTACAAAATGCTGGGTGTTTGTGAAGTCTTTGCACCGGAAAAAGAGATGATGTCTGAGCATGAGTGGGAGAGCGCTCCACCCGGGACCCTGGGGCGGTGAGAGAGGCTGTGGGAGGGCCTGTCAACCCTGTGCCGGGAGCCCCATGGGCACAGGGCTCAGGAGAAAGGGCCCATCCATGGGGGCCAGGGCGCCTTATCAGAAAGCAAGAAAGTGCTAGAAGGCCACAGGGCCGTGCCCACTAGACCCAGAAGTTAGTTTGCAGGTCCCCAGGCACATTTGGAACAGCTTATGCTAAGAGTGAGCAAAGAATTTAAGTACAAAGATTAAAATAACAGAACTGTGAGTGACATGGAGCAAAGAAAGGAGGTGTGCTGACAGGGCCCCTGGCAGACAGCAGTGGGAAAATCCCTGTCCACACTGAGCATCAACTCATTGCCAGATAATCCTGAGAGGCACGAGCATCACCACCCTAGTCGCGCACTCAGACCCTGTCTGCCAGGCACTGGCTGCACCCCGCCTGAAATGGGGGAGCAGTTAAACCGCGAAGAACACACAGGTCCCCCAGGCAGCTTGGTCATAGCCCTCGGTCCTTGACCTGCCCTCCTGCCTGACCACCTCGTTCTGAGGAGACTCGCAGACACAGAGGAGTGGGCGAGATTCCTGGGGCTGCTGAGAGGGGAGCTCAGCACAGCTCCCCCAAGGCAATGATTGTCAGAAACTACCATTCCAGCACAAACTTGGGAACACTGCTGAACTCAGGGGTTGGGGCATTTAAGCCTGGGGCTGCTGCCCACACCCCTAGCTCCAGCTCTGTCCCACTGAGTCAGGCCTGACGACAGAGCTGACTGACAGACCTTGGAGCCCAGGCCTCCGTTGAGAGCCTGAGGCCGGCTGGCCAGAATCAAACTCGCAGGGAAGACAGGAAAGACATGAAGCCCAGCGCTGAGGCCGAGGTAGGCGGGCAGGGGTACAGCATTCAGGCCTGTGAAGGCCACTGCAATTTCCTCCCGCACGGAGCTGCACTGACACGTGGGTCCACCGCTCTGTGGCTTGTGTGGCTACGGCCCCCACTATGAAAGCTGGTGGAGACCAGCAGCAAGGTCAGATTATATGGTAGACAGATCCCCAGATAAAGCTGCTGTTAACATGCAGGAGCCTTAGGAGTGACGAAAATCAAGGTGAGGGACCACCTGTGTAGTGTCATAGCTCCGTGTGGATGGGACTAATGTCTGCCTGAGGGCTCCTGCAAGGCTGTCACCCTCGCTACAGCACTTCTTTGCTCGCCCCCTTGTTGGACAATGGACATCAAGGCTATTTCACTCTGTGGCAGCTGTGAGTTGTGCTATCAATGTGGGTACAGGTTTTGTGTGGCAGAGGGCCATGGGGGGAATGGAGGGCTGTGGGGGGGGCAGGAGTGAGACAGACAGGTGGCGCTGTCTCCTCTAAGAAAGGTGGTGCTCTCTGTTCCATGTAGACCAACGGGGCGGCAAGGAGGGGTGCAGCTCAGAAATGTCCCCACGAGGCTGGTAGCCGTGGATGAAGAAATCCCAGGGCCCGATCTCAGGGAGTAGGAGACAGGACACCTGAGCAGAAAATAGGGTGCCACCTCCCAGGCCCCCTCCTCCTGTGGAAGCTCCTGATGTCACTGTTGTCCGCAAAACAATAAAGTCCCTGATGCTGGGTGGATATGAGGTGGCATGCTGCCACGTGGGAGCCCTCATCTCACCTCCACACCAGGAGCATGCATTCTGCTGGGGCAATGCCCTGACTCACAGCTTGCCCCAGCACATCCCGCCCCTTGAGGCGCCCCCATCCTTTCGAGCATCTCCCCACCTATGCTTGTCAAGTCAGCTGTCAGCAGGGAGGGAGACACAGCCTACGTTACCAGAGTGAGCAGGCTGCAGGCTGACTCAGAACTCAGGAGCTTGGGGTCCTGCATGCAGCTGCCCTGGGGCTATGTTCTAGTTCTCCCTGTGGACCAGGAGGCCACAGCAGCTCAGGGTTCTTCACTGGCTGGCTGGTGGGGCCGTGGCCAGTCCTCCCAGAAAGGTCTAGGACGCAAGGGTGGGGCCCTCTGAGGGAGCATAGACTCAGGGGCCAGAGGTGGGGCTAGTGGCCCTGGGCTGTCACCACAAGGCTCCAGGGAAGTGGGGAGGTAACCCAAGGCTTCACCCCTCCACCTCTGTGGCAGAACAATCCTTATCCGGGGTCCTCAAAGTCCTTGGGGTTCTCCTGCAGGCTTCTAGCCAGCTGCCTAAAGAAACACTTGTGCTTCCGGAGAATTCCCAGGCGGCAGGAGAATTCCCAGGCGGCAGGGTGTCTTGTCGTGGACTTCCTGGCAGCCTCGCCTGGGGCCGTGCTTGACGGGCCCTCGGGCATACCCTCCAGAGCACTCCTGCCTGGGCCCTGTGCAGGGAGGAGAGCCGCCAGCACCCTGCCGCATGCACAGCCCATGTGTCGGGCGCCACGCTCCCTGGGCCTTTCAGCTGACACCAGTGGTGAGCACTTTCTCCTGGTGTGCTGGGTGGGGTGAGTCATATTTTAAGCCACAGGCGTTGCCTGCTCTCTGAAAGTTTTGAGGGGCCAGTGGGTGGAGGGGCAGGGAAACCGTTGGCTGCCCACAGGCTGGGCAGTACGGGCAGCAGGTTCCCCGCGCCCACCAAAAGACGTCTGGTCACGTGAGCAGACCACACTACTCAAAACGCAGTGCCCTGCTGACGTCAGGCCAGACTCTTCCCCCCCAGACTGCTGTGCGGTCCTCACGGGCAGGCAGGCAGCACCGCGGGCCACCTGGAGGAGACCGTGCTCGGGTGCAGGTGAGCACTGCCACTTCCCTTTCCTTCCAGGACCCCCTGCCCTCTGACCTTCTGGTTCCGGGCTGTGAGATGGAAGTTCCTCTCTGAAAACGAAAGTGTTTGTACTCCTGGCTCCAGCAGAAGGTGAGACACTTTTCTAGGTTTGGACTGGACATAATCCAGCGTATCACTAGGCCTTTTTCACCTGGGGAAGGTTAGACAGAGTGTCCACGTGGAGAAAGCTGCAGACTACAGACGGGAGGGGCCGGGGGCTTCACAGGACAATGGGCGTCTTGTCGTGGGCACATCTGGAATGAGTGTTTTCAGGGCGCAGGGCCTGGAAAGGGAGGGCTCTTACCAGGATGGCAGGCAGGCAGGAAAGGAAGCCTGGACAGCAATCAGCTTCAGACCAGGCGGAAGTCTGTCGGCCTGCGGCACAATGGGGCTGTGTGTGGGGTGTGTGGGCAGGAAGGGCCCTGTGGCCGGCGGAGTTCTCTGACTGGCAGGAGGGAACAGGAGACAGCCAGATCCCCTGGTCCAGTGAAACGGTGTGGACGCTTGACTGGGGCAGCAGGACCAGGCTAAGGGTAACCGAGCCCCATCTCACGGAGGGGAGGAGTTCTGCTCATCCTCAGGGACAGGGCCAGGCCCGCAGTCAAGTCGGCTGCTCATCCAGCATGGACCTTCAGTGAACCCTGGGTCTCATACCAGCTCTGCCCACCTCAGCCCTGCCCCAAGTGAGCCATTTCGGGGGCGGGCAGGACTTGCAGGTGGCGGGTGCGGAGGGGCGGATCCGGGAACATGATTCCACAGTTGGCCCTTGCCAGGCACTGAGGTCCATCCATAGCCAGCATGAAGGTCGCCTTGCCCCTACAGGAGCTTGGGGAGGCCGTGGCCCTGGTCCAGCATGCTCCAGGGCCGGAAGCTAGCCTGGCCCTCAGCTGGTCATGCCGTCCTGGTCGGGTGAAGCTTTCTACAGAATAGCAGCTCCAATCTGGACTGCAGGCCAGAGAGTCCACCACCCTCCTCAGCAAAGCGAGGGGCCCGCTCCCCGTCCCCAGGCAGGGTCACTGGGGAACCACCCTTTGACAGGACCGATCTCACTTCCTCAGACCCCAAGTTGCCACCAACCCAAACACTGCAGCAGGCCTCCCAACAGTCTGACAAGACCCATGCTGTCCCACCGCCATGCCCAGCAGGCTATGCTCCACATCGCCCCCGTTTTCACGCCCCAGTCACAACACTGGGGTCCACCCAGCTTTGGGACCAGTCTGTGGGCTGGCCATGCTGTGGCACTGCTACAAGAGGACGTAGGTAGAAGTCCGGCTGTGTGTGCACAGCACCTCCGTGCTGGCAGAGCGAGAACGGACTGTCCCTGGAGGCCCTCCGGCTTCTCTGGCCCTTGGGCACATCTCCAGGGTCACCTGAGCACAAGTGGGAGTGGCGTCCATCATGCTTCCCGAACGTCACTGTGGGAAGGGATCCCACAGCGCCGGCAGGAGAGTGGTGCCCAAAGGCTGGCCACACACTAGAGCAGGCGGCACACGCCCATGCCAGGCTCGCTGCCTTCCCCTCCCTGGTGCTCCAAGCCTGGAAGTTTCTGGTGCCTGCCCCGTGGGGACAGCACCGAGAGCAAGGGGACCTCAGACACCAGCAGTGCCAGAGGAGACCCCACCCCTCCGCACTTGTAGGCGCACCTTGGCTTGGACACACATGTGCCCACAAAGACCGAGGCCTAGCCGGCAACTCAGATGACAAAGTGGCAGCCACAGCCCCGGCAGTGAGCCCTGTGACCTACCGGTGAGGACATGACACCCAGGAGTGCCTGTGGCCCTGGGCACTGCAGGGACGGCCTGATGGCCAGTGCTGCTTCCTGAGCTGGTCGATGCTCAGGAGATCTTCCTCCAATTTGCCTGATTAAAGAAACATTTCAAATGGCTTCCTCTCAGCATGGTCACTAGTCTTCATTTTGATGCCACTTGGAGTCCGGGAGTCACTCATCATCTTTAGCACCAGTAGATGGAAAACATCACAAGCATACGTGACTCAGACCAGGAAATCAGACACACACTGGCAGAAGGGGCCTGCGGGCAGAAAAGAGCCCCATCACCCCCTATTCTATGGTGCACTGGTATCTGTAGCTCCTGCAACCTGACCTATGACCTGTGAGTGACCTGCATCCCCAGTCTAATAAGGTCAGTAAGGTCAAGAAAGGCCAGGTGTGCTCGCTGTGCAAGTCATGCTGAGCCTCAGGCATTCTGTGCCATCCATGCAAAGCCTGTCCCACATGCTGGCCGAGACAAGCCAGTCGTGTGGGTATCCTGCCTCAAACCAAACCCTACACTTACCGTCAGCACCCTAGGGGTGGAGAAATGTCTAAAAGACAAATTATTGGAAACGCAAGGAAAGGGGGCATGCGGGAGAGCACTCTGACCTGAAGTCTGGCCTCTGTTGGAGCCAGGGACGCGGGCGCACTGCCTCTGAGACGGGCAAATGGGGCCCAGGGGCTGCACCGTGAAAGCCCTACAGGAAGGGAACTGGCCTCTTGCCTTGGTCGCCACGCTCACTGTGAGCAGCATGTTACTCCTGATACACAAACTCATGGGGCAGAAGAACACAGCTGGACTGCTACCCAGGACACAGGACCTTGAGTGCCCTGGGTGTGCCCCACTGGCGAGATGCACTTGCAGAGTTCGTTTTACAGAGGGTACAGGTGACGCACACGGGCACCCACCCAGGAGTCTAGAAGTACCCGCCTGCATGCCACCGTCACCCTTTGAGACGACAAGCTTGATGCTGGGCGGGGACGGGGATCTATAAGAACGGCAGCAGAAGTTCAAAGACTGAAATCGCTAGAAAGAAGAAACAAGAATTACTCGATAAGTTTTAGGAGCAGGTTCATCACAGTTAGAGAGACAAACGGTGACGTGGAAGCCAGAAAGGTCAACCTCACGTTTGGTCTGCATCCCGGAAGGAAGGAGACACAGACGGCAGCTCCTGTCCCCACAGAGCCCCTGCCCGCAGGGCACCCTGCCCAGCGCTCGGGGGAGCACGCAGCCACTGGGAGCTCCAGCCCCAGCAAACCCAGCAGTGCGGCAGGAGGCGAGTCCTCACCACCAGCCGACACTGTAACCATCTCCAGGAATGCACACGAGGCAGAAGGAAGGTTATTCTAGAAGACCTGAATCGCAAGAACGAATGAAAAGCAAGAGTGTGTGAATATACACTTTGCTCTTGACTTCTGAGTTAGGTGCAGCCCTCTGTGGCCACATGGTGTGACTGGCTGGACAGAGCTGGCCCTCCTCCCAGACCTGGGCCCATGGAGAATGAAGAATGCTTGGTGCAGGCCCACATTCAACATTCCATGAGGATTCTATTTTCAATTTTACTGCCTCTGTTTAAATAAACAGCAATGCCATCTTGCAGCTCCATCTGCTAGTTTGTTAAAGTTTAAGGGGACACTTACATAGAAACGAAATTTCTGTGATGAAGATGGCTGGGGAGGGAGTAGGCCTGGCACTGTGAAGTTCAGCTCCCAGGACATTACTGGTCAGAGGTAGCTGGGAGTCAGACAGCAGCTGCGGATCCGAATATGCCCTGCTTCATGCGTGAGGAAGCAGCCAGGCGGAAATAAGCAGGAGGCCCAGGGTGGCTGCCTGCATGCCTTCAATGAACCCTCAGGGACACACAGGCGCATGGAGGGGGCTTGGGTTCTGAGTGCCTTTGGCCTGTGAGCCTTAGGCCATCCTGGTGAGGGTGAGGGGAGGCAGGTACCTGGAAAGGATGCACACTGGCCTCACTACTCCCAGGCCCGTCCCCTCCAAGTTGGTTTCCTTGACAAAGCCCCGTAACCATGGCAGATGTGCTTCCGTTTCAGACCGGGCGCTGCCAAGATGCCCTTCCACAATATGTCCTGGCTCCAGTACCCCAGCCGTGTCTCCTTGGCTGTGGAGGACATCATTGCTTCGCAGGGCGTGATTGCCAGGTGTATGCAAGTCTACGTGGTTCTGTTCATCCCGGTGAGCCTGGTGACGGGCCTGTTCAACCTGACCACCTTCATCCAGAGCCGTGACAGGCTGGGGAGCCTTGACGTATTCCTCTTAGACCTCACCATCACCGGCCTGCTGGTGACACTGCTTTCACTCACCGTCGTCAGCCGGCCGGACTACCTGGCCACGACCAACCTGGGCTGTGCGGGCCTCTGCCTCCTTTCCAACATCTGCTACTTCAACGGTCAGTATGTGCAGCTGGCCATGCTCTACGCAGTCCTGCTGCGTGGCCCCCCATCCTGCCTGTGCACGGCAATGAGGGGTGTCCGGGAGTCTGTGGTGGGCCTGGCTGCCATCGGGGGCTGTGCCTTATGCAGTTCCTTAGGGGTGGTGGCCCTGCTGGGCATGTCTGGGGAGCTGTACAAGGCCACCCTGTGCCAGGTGGATCCATTGACCTCTTGGCCCGAGTATGAAATCGTCAAGTTTGGCCTGGGCTTCGGGCTAGCCCTGGTCCTGAAGCTGGCCGTCCTCACACTGCTCCTCGCCCGGCCGGTGTGGCAGGTGGCCCCCAGCCAGGGGGACTCTGCTCGCCTGGTGGTCCTGGTGGTGATCCTGATCACCTTCCTCTGCCGGCTGTTCTACAACATCATGCTCCTACGACGCGCCAGTCTAAAGCTTCAGAGGGACATTGGCTTGCCCCGCGACGAGCTGCTCATGAACCTGGCAGAGCTCGTGCTGTTTGGGGAGAGCTGTGCCCACGCGCTGGCCACCCTCTTCCTGCATGAGCCCTGCAGGCGGGCACTGCTGAGCCTTCCCCAGCATCTCACCCGGAGGTGCAGGGCGGTCGGCAGCAGTTTCTCCTTAGAGGGCATGGGCAGAGGTGCAGAGCCCGGGACACGGTCACGGCACAATTCTTCTGAGGGAGTGTGCTGACACCCTGGATGCCCAGAGAGCCCACGGGGCTGCGACTGTGTGGAAGGTGCTTGATCAAACCAGCTTTCCAGCCAAGTCCACTCAAGCGAGGGTACGTGTACTGTGACAATGTGCCTAGCACCTGGAGGAGTCTGCACCTCAGATACGGCCACTGTGGGAGCTGGAGCCAGATGTCACCCTGCGCAGTCTGAATGCTCCATATCGCCCGCTTGCCACGATGTCAGCACCAGGCAAGAATCTGAAAAGCAGAAACTGGTCACCTAACTGTGCACCTGGGGGCCTGGTCCCATGGCCAATGCCGGCCAGCCTTCAACACAGCCAGAAAGCCCTGCTGAGAACAAAGGTTTGTTCTGTCTCTTTAAACAAGTGTCGTCCTCACGGGAGGTCTGAGTATCCCCGACTTCTTGCAAGCACAGAATGATGGTGAAGGTCAGAAAAGACAGGGTCCCAGGCCAGGCTGCCTTGTGACCTGCTGCCGCCCACAGCACATACAGGTCAGTGGAGCGGTCCCCGCCATCCTGGTGGACGCTCTTTCTGGAAGGCGAGTATAACATGGACACAAAACTCCAGCACACAGCAGGTGTTGAACCGGCCCTCCTGGACAAGGAACTGATGCTGCAGTGTTTTGGTGGAAGAGATGCAAAAGTGTCGCCTCACTTCCTGACCTGCCCCAGGTGCTCCCCTCACTGTCTCAGCACGACTACATGTCAGCACAGCTTCAGGCTCACAGTGACAGTGAGCAGAAGGTGCAGAGCTGTCCCATGCACCCCACCCCACCCCACTGCCCCACAGGGATACTATCACCACGAATGGACCTGTGCTGATGCATCATCACCCACAGGTAACGAGGGCACTCTCTGGAGGCACGGACATGCGTCCACATTAGTGTCACAGTAAGTTTACGGCCCCTGTGCTCACCTGCCCAACCCCCGCCCCCAGCCTCATCTTCACTGTCTCTGTAGCTCTGCCTGGTCCAGAATGTCACAGGCTGGATGACTGTATCACCTCCTCAGACTGGCTTCTCTCACTAAGTGATGTGCATCTAAGTCCCTCCGCGTCCTCGCATGACTGGAAAGCTCACTTCTTGTTAGTGTAGAATAATATACGATTGTCTCACCAGATCTATTTTAATGACTATCTTAATGTTCACCTGCACACTAAAGAACAAAAGCATGCCTTTCGAGTTTATCTTTTCAATATGTACATATTTGTGTTTTCTTTGGAAGAAAAAGGATTTGAGTTTTAGTTACGCGACGAGTCCCTGTAATGCACCTGTAAAACAGCAAATGCTTTCCAGACTCCCTCCCAATTGGCCCTGCTGCTCACCTTCGCAGGCCTTCGTTGGGGAGGAGTCTGCCCCCAGGCCTTCCTGGCCCCAGTGTGGGGTCTGGAAGGACTTAGTACAGGCCACCGGGGCCGGGGCCGCAGCTCTTCTTCCCTGGGCTGGGGGACAGCGCTAGTCTGTGCTGGTTTCCATGTGTGGACAGCAGGATCCCTTTGAGGATTACTGCAGCTTTGTCAGTCAGGCTCTCAAGCACTGACCTGTCCTGCAACCAACTGTGCACACAGGGCAGGGCTGCCGACAGGCTGCTGGTCCCAAGTCCACAGGAGGAGGAGGAGAGGCAGGACTTACAGCATGAGAAACAGTGGCTGGTGGGGGGTCAGCACCTGAGCCTTCCCCGAGGACCATGTGGGGGTCACTTAACGGGGCTGGGACAAGCAGCTCTCCAGGCCGGCATTCTAGAACATTCTACCCATAAACTGACCTGGGAACATGACGGCCAGCCTCAGCAGAACCCACTGTTTCACATCCCTCAGAGAACTGGAGGGAATGTCCAGAGAGCGCCCCGTCCTGGCTACAGGAGCTGCCAGGGCCCACGCCAGACATTGTGATGTCCTGAGACTCAAGGGTGTGTGCGGGCACCTAATGCCAGTGGTGGCCTGCAAACACACGCTCCTCCTTCCCAGGAAGGACTGGAAAGCAAGGCAGCAGAGAAGCTCTGGATAGAAGCTGTCATTTGTCCACAAAGGTTCTCAGGGGCCTCACTATGGCAGAACCCCATGGGATGTGACAAGCCACTGGGTCTGCTTCCACAGCGCCAGGCAGCACCCTGGCCCTCATGGGGAGGGCCCCAGGCGACAGGCACAGAACAAGGCCCTGTGGAAAGAGTAGCTGTGGGGCCATGAGGGACCCCCCTTTCCAAAGCAGGGGCATCCTGGGCAGCCAGGGTGCATGGAGAATGAGTGGCTGGTGTGTTGGGCAGCTGGACCCTTCCATAGGGTCAGCACATATGGAATCCGCCAGCCCAGCCACCTCCGCCCTGGCCCTATGCATCCACCTGGTGGCCTTTCTGCCCAGGTGTCAGTGGCACAGAAGCAGCGCTGAGGCGGAGGAGGACAGCCACCTGAGTCTGGACAAAGTGTGTGGGTGTTGCCCCAGCAGATGCTGGGCAGGGCTCTGGACCTGCTGTCCAGAGTGGCAGCCCCTTCCCACCCACCACCAGGTTTCTCCCAGCATCTCTTCCTGCACCTGAAGTTTCTATAAGCGCTGACCAGATGACGCTCCCTTTGACGGTCCCTCCACGTAGCCTATTCTGGAGATGGATAGAAGAGTATGTTACTTTAAAAAAATTATAAAGAAATCAAACTCAATGCCAAAACAAGTTGGTGAGGAGTGCCGGTTGCACTCAGTGATGACAGACCTGTCCGAGGTTCAAGTCCCTCTGAGCTAATTTTTTAAATTGCAGTAACTCTGATTTTACACATTAAAATAAACTCATATGTAGGTTCCCCACATGTGCAGTTTCCCCATTCCTAAGATATATGTCAACACACCCTGCCTGCCACCAAATCATCAAGTGTTCTCCACCACTGTCCAGTGGGCTCCATCCCCAGTCCCATTCCCTGTTGATCACCTCAGTTCTATTGCATGTGTCCCAGGGTTGGTTTTGTTTCATCTGTTCCTTGTTTTGTCTATTCACATTCCATCTATCATCTGAATTTATTTATTCTAAATTCAGATATCATCTGAATTTATCTTTCTTCTTTTGACTTGTTTCACTTAGCATCATCCCCTCTAGTTCCATTCATGTTGATTCAAATGACAGGGTTTCCTCTCCTCTAAGGGCTGTGCAGTATCCCATTGTGTATATGCACCACATCTTCTATCCATTTATCTGATGTTGGGCACTTAGGTCGTTTCTAGTTCTTAACTATTTGTGAATAGGGCTGCAGTAAACATGGGGATACATACATCTCTGTGAATCAGTGTTTTATATCTTTTGGGAAAATACCCAGAAGTGGGATCATATGGAATTTTCATCTTCAACTTTTTGAGGAATCTCCATACTGTTTTCTAAAGGGGTTGCACCAATTTGCACTCCTACCAACAAGTGTAAATAACAGCATACAAGTGTTCCCTTTTCTCCACATCTTCACCAATGCTGGTTGGTTCCAGACTTTTGGATAACAGCCAATCTGTCAGGTGTAAGGCGATATCTCACTGTTGTTTTGATTTGCATTTCCCTGACAGCCGGCGAGTAGGAACATCTTTTCATGTGCCTGTTGGCCATCTGTATATTCTCGTCTGGAAAATGTCTCTCCAATTCCTCTTGCAACTTTTTGATTGGATTGCCTGTTTTTCTGTTATTGAGTTTTATGAGTCCTTTGTACATTTTGGACATTTAGCCCTTGTCTGAACTGATTTCTGGTCAATGAAGTGGGAGAGTCACAGCCTCTACCCCAATTCCCCAACAGCATCTGCGAGGAGGCTGTCACCGAAGGCTGGATTTAGAGTGTGAATGCCTACAGGAGCTGCATCCCTCCCGCAAACATCAACTTGGCTTCTAACTTTTGGGTTCTTTCCCTCCCATAACTAGTTGTCCCTTCGATAACTAGTTGTACAAGGGGCGGACAAGCCACCCAACCAGTGCATCTAAGGAGAAGGGCCTGCAGCCTCACAGCCCATTCCAGCCCGGGGTCTCAGGCCTCACATGGATGAGAACCGGGAAGGGGTAGTGTCTGCCTCCCCAACGGGCAGGGCCTGTGGGTGCCCAGCAGGGAGCAGCAGCTATTTTTAAGTGTCGGGTCATGGTTATTTCCAGGCTTGGGTTTTATTTTATTTACTTATTTAACTAAAGAGGAAGCCATACTTCTCATGACTCACTTCTTTCAAAATGGTATCTCAGGCATTTCAATGTTGAAATCATCTCCGCTGGCAAAAAAGTGTCTAAAAGCAAATCAGCCTCATTTATGTAACCATGGCATCGAGGACTTTAAAAGCTAATATATTAGCTCATGGCCAGATTCTAAAACTGCAGGGCACCTGTATGTCTGTATTTTTCCATAAAAGAACCTAACAATATTTGCTGTAGAAAAATGTGTCCATTTCCCAGAACATGTCCCTGAAAGCTGCCAGATGATCATTTGGACACCTTGGGCTAGTCAGCAGTTGGCATAGTGGGCCAAGCCCTGGCCATTACCCTGAGTTTTGCATACACTTGGGGTTCAGGAGCAAAAGGAGGGGAGGCTGAGGTGTGGTTGTTAAGGAGAATGGAAAACAGATTCCTAGTTTACTTGCCCCAAATACCTGTTATTTCTTGAGTTCAAATTTCTTTCTACAAATGTCTTTATGAAACTCCAAGGCTAAATTTTATGTATAATTCTCATACTCTTTAAACTTAGGAATTTTAATGTTTAGTTTTAGAGTCAGTCAGTTGCTGAAACAAGCAAGAATATTAAGTTTCAACCAATGAAGATAGGTTATCATCTAAAAGATGAACAACTTAGAAGAGCCCTTCAAACTTCATCTTGCGTTGCAGAAGGAGCGAAGCGACAAAACTAGAAACTCCTAGAAGCGCTTGGCAGGGATCCCCACCAAACAGCAGGGAGGCCTGCACAGAGAGGGTTAATGACTCCCGGGAGGCGGCCTCTATAAAGCAGGCTGCCGCCTGCGGGACACACAATGACAGGAGCTGGGGTAGGGCGCAGGGGGAAGCTCCAGCCGCACCTCCAGCCTGGCCTGAGCACACGCCAAGTCCGGGGAGACCTGGAGGAGACCTCGGGGGACGGGAGACATCGCATCGGGGCTCCGCGCACCCGTAAGTCAGTGCTGTGATGGGGAGGGGTCTCCTAAGGGTAGCATGTGAGGGTCCTGGCGGAAGCTCGGGCCTTCAGGTTCCTACAGAAATGAGTAGCCGCCACAGTCAGATAAGCCCTGATATTTATAAACCCACCTCTTCCATCAGGACACCATGCCTGCACGAAGGCCACTTGAGGGTCGGTGTCTTTTCATTAACCTTTACAAGATGGACAGCGTGAGCCAAGGGCTGAAAGGCTGCATTCACATGGGAAAGGAGAGGACTCACTGATGAAGGCCCCTCGTCTGTCTGACCCAGGATAGGTGCTGGGGGCGCTGCTCGGCTTCAAGCTTGAAGCTTTCTTCTGAAAATGCAGCTTAGTCCATTGCAAAATTTCCCCATTTAAAGAACAAAATAAATGGTCTGAGCAGTTTTTTACAAAGAAATTAAGTAGAGGCTTTCAACATCCATAGGTAGAATCTGAGAAGAGTGACATTCATGTGACTCGGTGGTGTTATCTACTAAAAGTGAATAACAAATGCCAATAATAAAAACCCGAATAAAATCAGATTTATCAACCCAGCTAAGCGAAGCTTAGTGGATACTTCTGAAATAATAATGTGCCACCAAGGTCGCGGTTTACCTGTTGCTTTCCTCCCCCTTGGTTTCATTAAGTAGTCTTTTCATCAGTAGGTCAATGAATGTCTAGTCTGACTTGGCAACACTTCAGAATGATTCCTGATGCCCACGGGCATGTTCAGGTTCCGGGCTGGGTGTCCTCAGTGGAAAGGCAAGCAGCACCCTGGCCTCCATCTGTCTGATGCCAGGAGCACCCCTCCCCAGCTGTGACACCCCAAGTAGCACAGACGAGGCCCCAGGCCAGCATGTCAGGGGCTCAACCAGCCGGCACCAAGTCCGTCAGGAGCCAAAGTCCCGCAGAGACTTTCGTATGCAGTTTCTAGGTTACAAACAACATTACGGAAACACATTACGTTTAACCATAATTTGTCAAAACATAGAATAAAATGTCAATATTATTTCCTAAAACAATTACTTTTCTTCCTATTCTCTCTAGTCCCACAGTATGAAAGCGAGCTCCACTTTCCGCATCCAGACTCAGTGCTAGGAAGAGCAGCAAATCCAGACTTTCTTGATCTGTTTAACTGTTAAGAAGATTCGGCCCAATCTCTGCGAACACTCCAGCCCGCCCCTGTCAGACAGCTGGGTTTTCCCTCCCATCCCAGTTCCTCTTTCCAACAGCTGCTGAAATAAATTTTACTTCCTCTCCCGACAAATAGTAGTTTTCCTAAGATTTCCACTCCCGAGATCCGTTACTTCACAAGTTTGCTATTCGACTATTTAAAGAAAAAAGGCGTCCACCAGGGCGAGAGTGACTCACTGCCTGCTGGCTCTGGCGCCCTAGGGTAAGAGGGCGGTTTCCCACGGTGGAGGCTTCCTCCAGAACGGGGACAGCCAGGCTCTGGCCTCGCAGGGCTGCGCGACAGGCTTCCTCCCGTGTCTGCTGCTCCCAGGTGCCAGGCAAAGCGCACCTGCGGGTAACCTCACGCGTGTCCAAACTACGAGCCCAGGCCTCCAGTGTGGCTGTGAGTGGTTCTGATTCATGAATGTCTGGCTCGCCTCAAAGTGCGACCCCTTTCCTGCTAAAGATGGATTTGTGGTTGAAAACTGATTTCTGTGAGCCTGTCCGCAAGTCGTAAGCTGGCACAGGCCCCGTCTTTAGCATGGAGTCGTCCCTGGGGAATGTGCAGCCTGCTGTCCTGAACGGCACTGCTCCGTCGCTGTTCCTATCCCCAGTGCTCAACCTGTCCCTGGCACTCAACCTGTCTCCAGCACTCAACCTGTCCCCGGTGCTGGCAGCCCACACAGGCCAGCTGTCAGAGCAGCAGCAGTACGTGGTGGGTCTGTTCCTCTCTTGCCTCTACACCATCTTCCTCTTCCCCATTGGCTTTGTGGGGAACATCCTGATCCTGGTGGTGAACATCAGCTTCCGAGAGAAGATGACCATCCCCGACCTGTACTTCATCAACCTGGCGGCGGCTGACCTCATCCTGGTGGCTGACTCCCTGATCGAGGTGTTCAACCTGGACGAGCAGTACTATGACATCACCGTGCTGTGCACCTTCATGTCCCTGTTCCTGCAGGTCAACATGTACAGCAGCATCTTCTTCCTCACCTGGATGAGCTTTGACCGCTACCTGGCGCTGGCCAGGGCCATGCGCTCCAGCCTGTTTCGTACCAAGCAGCACGCCAGGCTGAGCTGCGGCCTCATCTGGATGGCCTCCGTCTCTGCCACGCTGGTTCCCTTCACGGCCGTCCACCTGCAGCACAGCGAGGAAGTCTGCTTCTGCTTCGCTGACGTCAAGGAAGTGCAGTGGCTGGAGGTCACCCTGGGGTTCATCGTCCCCTTCGCCATCATTGGTCTCTGCTATTCACTCATTGTCCGGGTGCTGGTCAGCGCGCAGCGGCCCCACGGCCTGCGCCCGCGGCGGCAGAAGGCCCTCCGGATGATTCTCGCCGTGGTGCTGGTTTTCTTCGTCTGCTGGCTGCCGGAGAACGTCTTCATCAGCGTGCAGCTCCTGCAGCGGGCGCCGCCCACGCCCACGCCAGCACCCTGCAAGCAGTCGTTCCGCCACACCTACCCCCTGACGGGACACATTGTCAACCTTGCCGCCTTCTCCAACAGCTGCCTGAACCCCCTCATCTACAGCTTCCTCGGGGAGACGTTCAGGGACAAGCTGCGGCTGTACATCGAGCAGAAGACGAACGTGGCGGCCCTGAACCGCTTCTGCCACACGGCCCTGAAAGTGGTCGTTCCCGACGGCGCGGAGCCGTCAGAGGCGGGCTTCAGCAGCGCCGTGTAGGCCTGCCAGGAGCCACGGCAGGCCAGGGGAGGGCAGCCTGCACCGCTGTGGGGCCTGGGGCGGGGCTGTGGGCTCCGCTCTGCCACGCGTGGACCCGCAGACCATGATCTCGCAGAGCCAAGGAGCAGGGCGCAGGGATCATGGCAAATCGGCCACAGCGCTGCCTTCCCAGAGTCGGTGGTCGGCAGAGATGCAGAGCGTTCCCGGCGCTTGACACACCTGCACACGAACACAGTCTGCACATCTCCGACGGGCTGTGTTGTCAATGCCTACAGGTGACACTGAGCCTCGTCTCTGAGACCCACTGCTCGCCCTCAGCCGTCACTGTGGGGAGACCTGAGTGAGCCGTTCCTGAGGCCAGAGAGCCCACAAGTAACAGTTGAGGACTATGACAGGACATGAACCGTTCCCATTCAAATGTAAAAGAGAAACTAGTGGCTGCTGGGGAGGCTAAGCCTCTGTCAATAAAATGTCTCCATCTCTGTGCTGATGGCTCTGCACTCTCTGCCTCATCCCCTCATCAGGTGAGAAATGGGGGTGGGGGCCTCAGAAAGAGCCCCAGCAGCAGTTGCTCCTTCCTCACAAAATAAAGTGCCCCCCAGAGTCACAAAGCCCTGACTCTGCCCTCACTTTCCAGCGGGGCCAACACCCACCCGAGCGCAGGTCATCATGGTGCAGTAGCCACTCCCTGCCACAGGCCCTGGACACCAAACAGCCCCGGTCACCACACACCCTGTGCACAGCCCTGCTTTCCTAGACAGAGGCTGGGGGTGGGGTGACAGGGGTCTGTGGCAGTGGGAGATGGGGAGGGCTGCGTCCATCCACTCCAGATGCCAGGCCCACCAGAGTCGGCTCCACACTCTCAGAGGAGGCCCTTGGGACAGGCAATAATGTTTATGACAGGCCCAACTGCTTTCATCTAACACAGGTCACCAGCGTTTGGCAGACAGGACAGTCTTTAACAGGGAAAACAGCCACTTCGAGTTTTAGGGTTTTTCATGGGTGCAAACGTCCAGCAAAGTGTCTGTGCCGAGTAAGTATTTGCATTTCCCAGACTAGATGTGCAGGAGCGCCATCTCCCAGCCATCTTCAGGCCTTCATACCTCTTTGTAAACACATACCTCCACTCCAAATAGCTGCCGGTCCCTCAGGACATCCTTGCACCAAAGCACAGGTGGGGAGCCACCTTGGGGGCTGCAGTGAGGGACCCTCCCCACCCATCACCTGAGGCTAGCACTGTAGGAGAGAGGCTCCAGGATGTCCCACTCACGCTGGCCCCAGTGAGAGGGTTCTGCACCGTCTGGCACATTCGGGCAGACAGCCCTAGGCTGTGGGTCTGCCTGTACACAGCATCCCCCCCAGCTGAGAGGAGGTGGGGTCCCCCTCCCAACTCTACTTTATGGGAGGGCCACACAGCAGAGAACATGAGTCTCAGACCCTCTGGGAACTCACAAGACTCATATCTCAGTTTCTCAGGAGCAGAGCCTAGGAGTCCGCTCTGGCTCAGTCTCAGAGACAGCCTGGCTATGGAGCCACGTGCCTCTCCCCCAGGGAAAGTCAGCCCTGTGGGCATCAGTCAGTCAAGGTCACACCCTCAGCCTCCTCTAAGGTGCTGAGGCAAGACACTGGGTGCACAAAGGGGACCCTGCAAGGACTCCCAGCTGAGCAGGAGGGGCTTCCAGGGCACCCCTTCCAGCTCTGGGTCCACCCCAGCCTCTCCTGCCTCATCTCCTGGATCAACCCCACCCCAGAACCCTGGGGCCTTCCTGTGGCTTTTGAGTTCGGCTTGCAAGCACAGGCTGCACAGGTCACAGGGCCCCTGCCTCCCTGTCCTGATGGGGCTGCAGGGTCACCAGGGCAGAAAGGGCCATAAAGGCAAGTCCTGGCCTTAGCAAGCCAGTGGTGAACAGCCGGCAGGAGGCTCTTGTCTCTACAGACAGACAGATAAGCACAGGGTCAGCCACTGACCACATGCCCACTCGAAAGGGTTTGTCTGAGAGGCTGTTGGATTATTTTTGGCAGAAGGGCTTCCTGCTCTTCCAAGCACCAAGACTCTTTAACCCCTCGAGGGCCAGAAAAGCTTCCTCAGTCTCCACGAAGGCATCTGGAGC
The DNA here is from genome assembly GCA_004363575.1 of Solenodon paradoxus. Lineage (NCBI taxonomy): Eukaryota > Metazoa > Chordata > Mammalia > Eulipotyphla > Solenodontidae > Solenodon > Solenodon paradoxus. The sequence goes on from RJWH01001376.1 coordinate 325,271, forward strand.
ACCATGAGCATCAAAACCATTAGGAACACCAAATAGGGCTAAACTAGTGAAAAGTGAAAGTCCAGGCATTGTCCCAGTGGCTACCAGATGCGATTAAGTAAACAATCCATACACACAAGACGGCAGGAGCCTCGGAAGGAGCAGGGTGAGCCCTCCGGCCCCTCTGGCTGCTCTGTTGCAGGGGCCGCTGACCGCATGCTCAGAGGGGGCCCACGGAGGGTGAGTCACTCGGCTTCGGTGCCGCAGCAGACAGCACGTGGCACACCTGGCAGCCATGCCAGGAGGCTGACCCCAGACCACTGGGATCAGCAACCTCGCTGGGTCAGAGGTGTTCCCGAGACAGCGCCGCACTGTGGCCACAGGGAGGCCGCGCACATCTGCGCCCGTGGTACTTCCTGCATGTGCTCCTCTAAAGCTGTGGACACCAGGCCCAAGTGCGGACCCCAGAGGCCCAAGGTGTTCACTCGAGCATGTTGTGTTCCCTTAGCCACCAAGAGGAGAAAGACCCACACACCCGTCTCCGGCAAATGGTAAGCGCAGTGTGGACCACCCTTCCTCCAGGAGGAAAAGAGACCGATGTGCCACAGTGCAGATGAGCCTGGACAGCAGCGCTCGGTGACAGAGGGCAGCACTGGCCGTACGGAGCGTCCAGGACAGAGAGGTTTCCAGGACTGCTCCTTTGGGGGTTATGGAATGTGCTAGAATTAGCTGGCAGTGATGGTAACACTGAAACCCACTTTTACAGGCTGAAGGGCAGTGTGCAAAGTATCTCCGTGAAGCTGTCACTAAAACCAAGCTCACGTCCTGGTGCACTTTTCCCTTGGAAAAGCCCGAGTCCACGAAACAAGTCACGGCCTGGAAGCAGAGGCCACCGTCTGGCAGCGCTCAGTATCCACACCCGTGAAGGGTAGGCGGGCACCTTAGCAGCTGCAAACGGCTCCTGGAAATGAGGTTTAAGCCGTCTGGATCTGGAGGCGCTCGCAAACATTTGCTCTAAGTCTCTTAATTAAAGTTCTCTGTCTTACTTTTGCCAGTGATTCAAGCTTGATTTTCCATTCCACGGTGAGAAACTAATTATCTGGGTGTCTTCTTATATGCTTTCAAATGATAAACAGAGGCAAGAGCGTGCATTAGGATGAAGCTGGATTCACAGAGCATGCCCCAGATCTCAGCACGCACCTGCTGAGGTCTAAAGGGCCCAGGACCTGTGGCTTGGCCACTGTCCCCAGGGCCTCCTGGGCATTACAGAAACGCCACCCTGCAGAAAGGAATGGACAATCATTTGCTTACTTGGTTCTGTTATGGGACTTTTACCAGGGCAATTTGCTCAGATCTCTAGAAAACAGCTTTGTCACTAAAGCGAAGCCGAGTCCTCTGTCAGTCACATAAGCTGAACTCAGGGCTGGCGTGGGCCTTGCTCAAGCCAGCAAGATGCAGGATATCTGTAGTCTTGTCCCAGATCCTCATCAATGGCTAGTAACTGGGACTCCTCCTAGCACTGTCCTGAGACTCAGCACTGCACCTTCCTGGTTCTCTGTGGGTGGCTGTGGGCTTGCACACCAGGGCAGTGGGTGCGAGGGTTGGGTGGGGGGCACCATCTGCCCACCCTGTCCCAATGCTGGCTCTCCCAGTGTGAGTGCCTGATCCATACCTGGGAGGACAGTAAGCTCTCTGAGAACAAGCTCTGGCCAAGAAGATAGACGAGCCCAGAAGCGGGGTACGCTGTGTATCACAGCAGGGCTTCCCCAACCAGCGTGGCTCTGAAGGACTGCGCAGCCTCTCAGCATGAGGCCCCAGAGACCCGAGGGAGCCCTCGCAAGCACTGACATCCTGGGTGGCTGAGCGCTCGGCAGCCTGGCTTGACCACATTAGCTGTCGTCAGAAAACATCCGCTGTTCTGAGTTCATCTGATTTCTGCCATTGTCCAGTGGGTGGGCATCTCATCTGGGAACAAGGGTTTTAAATGCCACAGGAACACAAACAAAAGTGCACCAAACCCTCCCCTAGTTCCCAGTCTTCCTACTGCACTGCACTCGGCCTCAAGCTGACGATGACGGGTCAGCCGTGGACATCCTGGAAGAGGAGAGGGTTGGCTGCACCGAGCCCACGTGGCTCCCATGTTTATGAAAAAAGGGGCAGCAGGAAAGGAAGGGCAGAGCAGCCAGCCTGACAATGTCGGTAGCTGCAGGCCTGCCGCATCTCACACTAGACTTCAGTGTTGTCACCTCATGAGGGCATCTCAGGCCCACCCCACCAAGGGCTAGAAAGACACCTGACTTAGCAACAGAGGATGAGAAGCTCCCACAGAGGAAGGACAGCACTTCCCCTCAATGCTGGGGCAGCGGGTTGGGAGGGGAGGGGAGACCATCATCAAGCAGCCTGCCAAACCCCCAGGGGCACAGTCAGGTGCAGCCTTCTGCATGGCCAGCACAGCCTCAGGGTCTGCCTGCCCCGCAGAAGCCATGGCTCTCTGCTTTCCCAACACTCCAGAAGCCTCCAATTTTGCCTTAGAAAGGTTTATGTTTCAACTGCCAGGAATGCATAGAAGCAAACAATCAGGACTGAAGTTTCTACAATTCACCAGCGGCCAGAGCCTGCTCATTTGTGATAATGAGTTCCCTTCCCTTCCAGGGAGCTCAAGGCAGGCAGGCCTGTGGCTGTCAGGCTCCCAGCTCTGGGGGCACTGCGAAAGTACAGCTCCCCTTCTTTGAAATTCTGGAATAAGGCTGTGTTTTTTTCACGACTGAGTTCCAGAGGCTGTGTAGGCCTCTGGACAGGTCTCTCTGTGTGCTTTGGGGGATTAGGGAGCTATTCTGAGGGAGAGCATGTCACCTGTGTGGATCCCCTTCTTACAGAGACCCCCAACAGGAAGACTAGCATGTGCGGGGAACCTCAGATCACCACTCTCACACATTCACACTCCCTCTGCAGACACACGTTGCTGCCGAGGCACCAGCAGACCAGGAGCCCCAGGCTTAGCCTGGATTTCAGCCAGAAATGCCGGGGACACAGCACACACCAGTCAAGGACAGCAGGTGTGGCCTGGCCCTCAGCCAGGAGGCGGGCAAAGGACAGAAGGCAAGTGCCTACGTGACCGGCCACCAGAAGCCTGGCAGGAACCCGCAGCTTGCATGTGCATGCAGGCAAACATGTGCACACACACACACTCACGCTCACAGGACACACACACACACACACACACACACAAACATGCAGACATGCAAACAGTTGTGTCGCGTTAATACATGTACCCATATATACATCAACATGCAATCTCGCCTGTGTATACACATACACATGGATGCCTGCAACCTCACACATGTGATCACACTCGTGTGCAGATGCACACACAAGTGCTTACACATATCTCACAACACTCACGTCCTGGCTGACCTGGGTCCCAGGAGCTGGTTCCAACCTAGCACTCAACCCACCGAGTGTCGCCCAGTGGAGACACTGCACTACAAGGATGGCAAGTTTGTGTCACTGGGAGGGGGCTCGAGGGGACCCCAAATGAAGCCGTGGGGACCCCAGATGTTGAGGAACAAGCGCTGCCTCTCACTCAGTCCACACTGAGGGGCTGCAAGGTGACACTGCATCACGCCTGCCAAACGAGGCAGTTAGTGATGGTGACACCAGTCAACTGTCTGGTGTCCGCATGGCTGTGAGGCGCCAACTCAGAGGCGGGGCTCAGGAGACCCTCAGTACCTCACGTAGGGACAGAAGTCATTCTGTTTACTGAAGAAAAACCCAGGCTAGGCGTCATCAGCAGCCAGTGGCCACAGAGACACTGAAAGGGCACAGAGTGAGCGATGTCTCGTTTGCACCTGCCAGTGAATCCCAGAGAAGCTGGTTCCCCTGCCTGGAACTGAACACTGACCTGACAGCCTGGGCAGCACAGGGTGGTGCTCAGGTCCCTGGACAGCCCCAAGGATCCCCAAGGAGGCCCTTCCCAACCCCATAGGGTGCATTTCTACCCTATCAGGGTACCAAGTGGTAGGCCCCGCATGTGATGCAGTCAGCTGATGTCCTAGCGGCCATCCCTGTACCTCGGCCTCTGGCTCAGGGTAGAACTGTGGGTCAGGCTGCCTCTGCCACCTTCCAGATTGTGGCCTGAATTCCTTCCACCAAGCTGTCCCTACCTGGAACACTGTGAGGGGCCTGGCCATGCCAGCCTCGGAGCCAATAAAGGCACCTGGAGGGGAGACAGCATCCCCCATCCACCTGGCAGCAGAGAGCTGGCCCCACCCACTTTCTGTGCAGCCTTTAAAGGCAGTGCCCGGTGTGAGTGAGGACAAAAGGAAGTACAATTTCCTCCAAGAGCATAAAAGCAGCTTCCTCAGAGGAAACAGCGCTGCTTCCATGGAAAGGCCATCTGACACCACTGAAAACAACCCAGAGGACAGCAAGTCTGAACCAAACACTGTGACGCCGCGCACAGCAGGGGATGCAAGCTCGTCCTGGGAAAACGGCTTCAAAGCACAACTGTTTTCCCAGCTGTGCGCCCTCCATCCTGGGAAATCTTCAGACCACTGCAAAAATAATTTTCAGCCTGAGCTGCTCATTCTGGTATTTTAGATGTCACTGGCCACTAGCATGCCTTACAAATCAACGGCAGAGGACGTGGTGATGAAGCAAACATGGGTCAGCCCCCTCGACAGAACGATGGAGGGCAGCAGGAAGGGGGCACTCTCTCAAAGGGGCCAGGCCAGGAAGCGCCCCACGCTGCATCTTCCATCTTTGTGCAACCAGGGGGGAGGAGGCACTGGAGGTACAGCTGAGGCAGAGGTCTCACCATGCCAGCAGCAGGACGGAGATGGGGTGGTGGCCCTGGAGCAAAATCCCCCTACATTTTAAAATAATACCTGGTTCATAGGGTGACTGATCACCTCTAGACAGAGCTCACAGTGGCCCTTCCAGAGCCAGGCAGGCAGGAGGCCAGATCCGGGTAGTTCTGGGTTTCCTGCTTGGAACTCCCCTGGCGCGGGTGGTAGTGGGACCAGGCAGAACATACTTGGCCTGTGAGGGTTGGGCAACCCACCCAGGGACTCGGGGCCACAATTCACCTGGCTGTTAGAGGACCATAGGTCTAAAAATGGTTAAGGGTTTTAGTAAAAAAAACACTATAGAGTTTAATCATCAGCTACATGGTGTCACCATGAGAAAGTCCCATGTACAACCCAGAAGTCATTCAAGTTTTAAAGTATTCAGGTAAAACGACAGCTATACTAATGCACCAGTTAACGACAGCTATACTAACGCGCCAGACACTTCTCCCAACGTCTCCATGTTTTCCCCTGTTCTTCACAATGGGCGTTTTATTTCATCAAGTGGGAGGGGAAACTGTGTTGTAAAAACTAAATTAAGACCGATGTTAAAAACAATCCCTGTAAGTCAAATGTGCAGGAAGAGACACTTGGGTCAGAGAACTGCGTCCCCAGAAGGGATGGGGCACACAGAGCTGCATTGGACGTCAGCGTGTCTGGTCTGTCTCTACAAGCATCGGTTTGGAACAGATGTCCTCCTTCAACACACAGCCTTCCACCAGTTTCACAGCAGGCATTTGTGCAAACACTGCTGTTTCCCCTATTTGCTGTCAGACGTGCTCACCTCTCACCTCCTAGACATATGTCGGGTGAGTTCCTCACCTCTGCTTTCCATCTCCAGACACTCTCCTTCAGCCATGTCTACCTTAATATTCAGTCCTTCTATGCTGATCCTTATTTCCATGATCTTGTTTTGACTTTCAGTGTTTGAGTTTGATCTCTTAAGAACTCTATTCGTTTCTCCTGGCGGCAGGGGCGAGGTCACGGGTATGGGAAGGAATGTCAGTTCTTCCCTCATCCCTCCAATATCTGAAGCACCGTCATGGAGATGTTTCTGACAGTTCTAGTGAATTCTGCCATCTGCCTCACCTGCTGACATTCCAGGCAGCTAATTTCTAGGGTGGAATGTGCTTTTCTACTAAGGAAACTCCAGGAGAGTTGATCTCCATGGGGTCCCATCTTGGGTGGAGCTGTACATCTATGGTGGTGATTCCATAATTCCACCAAGTGTGAGTTTCCTGACTGGGGACCCACGTTGAGTGCAGACCTGGGCCTGGGGTTCTGAGTCTATGTGAGCTCCACCCGCACTGGTTCTGACCAGTGGTAGGATTTTCTAATTCACAAGAAGGACGAGGGGCTCTCAGCTCTGGAGTATCTAGGCCACGTCACAACCCTGTCACTTTGGGGACACCAGCCCTGCGAGAACTCCCTACTCTGCTATCTCGCAGCCATCCACATAGGCCTGCCTTCGCTTCCCTCCTTCCTCCTTCCACGTTTCTTGCTTGTGAGCCAAGTGGCATCGTGTCATTGCTACATTTCTTTCCGCGTGTTCATGTGTCAGAAGCAGAAGGGAGTAGCCCTGCATCAACCAGTCCATCAGAGGACAGAAATTCTATAGATGTGTGTTACTTATACCTGCACCGTGTGCTTTTGGTTATTACTTTAAAGTAACTGAAACTAACAAAATAATTAAAAACCTTCAAGTGATTCTGATCCAGTGTGTCTAGTGGGAAAACAAAGACACGTATGACTGTGAGCCCAGCAGCTGGCTGGGCTCCCAAGACACCTGGACACTATAACAAGGCACACACACCACAGCAAACACTACACAGTCTGTCCTGCAGATGTAGGCCAGGATATGTTCGCTGTCTCCTGGTTCACGGTCCCCAAGTCTAAGAAAAAATCAAGAAGGTTCTGGGTTTTGGAGGCGGCCCTGGGGAACAGAGCAGGACAGTTTGAGGGGTTGGGAGGGACAGTCTGTGAGAGCTGGCCAGTGCAGGGCCGCAGCCTGCAAGGGGCCAGTCCTGTTTGTTTAGGGCTAAAGCCATCAACAAAAATAACTTGACTGGAAAAATATCTGAAACAGAAAGGAAAGACATGGGGCACTTATTATGAAAGTCTGTCTTCAAATCAATACAGAGATGACAGCCTTTGTAGCAGAATCATTAAAAATGCAGAGTCCACAAAGAACAAATGATGATGTACTAGGAAAAACGATTCGCAGTGAACCAAGGACATCAGAGCACCAGCACCAGCTTTCTCTGTAAGACGGGACCTCCATGCGCAGGGCGGAGATGAACAGAGGCGCCCACTGTACAGCCCTAGTGCTTTCTCCTGCACCTTGTTTTCACCCTGGCCATGCACAGCTTAGGAAAAACCAGAAACACCTTCAGCTGAGCTGTTTTCTGCACCCACAGGAAGCACAGCTCACGAGAACACCCAGCTGGCCGCAGCAGCTGAAAGTGGACAGCTGCGGTCCTGTCCCCAGGACCTCTCATGCAGTGGGGAGACCTGGCTGGCTTTCCAGCTTCTGTAACCCTTCCAATTTGACAAACGAGCTGAGAAAACCTACTCTGGAGACAGGCCCGAGGAGAACTGGAGACGTCTCAATAGGCAGGGTGAAGGCACTTAGGCCTACACATACCAGGCTGCCCCAGGGAGGCTCTTGGGTTTCTAGAACTAATGCCAGCAGCATACCGCCAGTTCCCAGAGGAGCAACGCCCTAAATCCCTCTTAACTCCTGGAGAGGCCATCCTCTCCCAGATGTGAGCACAGGCGCATGTAAGTGATAAATGAAGTAAAACAGAATAAAAAGCCACCCCCAAGCTGTGGTCAGGGGATATAGATGGGGCAACGAACCACACTGGAACCCATTCTAATCATTTTTCAAGCACTGAAACCAAAATGCCAGCCCCATGCCTCCATCATCCCGAGCAGAACTGTGCTCACAGCAGCCATGCGCACATCTGTACTTGGGGTGCAGGCCACCATGGCAGGGTGCACGTCGACACTGGTGTCATGGAGCCCATGCCATTCATCTGGCTCAGGTACCAGAGTCTATAGCAGGTATCACCAAGGCAGGACACAGGCTAAGGGCGTTGGGCCTCCCTCGCATGTTTTCTTCTGACTGTGTATCATGTAGTTTAAAAATAAATTTCACGATACACCCTGGTGGTTTAGCAGGTAAGTCCACTGGGCACTGTCCATATACATCCCAATGATCCAGGTTCACATCCCGGGGCCAGAGGGAACCACCAAGGTAACCAACTAAATAAAAATAAACAAAATGCTTCTTCCTCCTTCTTTCTCTTCCTCTCTTCCAGCTCATCTTTCTGTCTGCACCTTTTCTTTTTTAAAGGAAAAAAGCCATCTTTGTTCACCCACCTTTGTCACACCGAGGATATACACACATGCCAGCATCTCCATCGCCTGCTCGGAATAAAACCCCTGGGGGCTGTGACCTGTGTCAGCCTGTTCGCAGCAGTGCACGCCTCAGTGCGCCACATCTGTCTGCAGAACAAACGTCCTCACTTGGCATCAGTGAGCTGCAGCGTGTCGACCAGTTACAAGTTGGATTAGGCGCCAACATGGAGAATGTGAGAAAATAAGGAGAAGAAAAATATAGGACTGGCCAAGTCAAGAGGGCACATTTGGGGAAGAAAGAATTTGGCGAGAGGAGGAGGAGCAGGGTCAAGTAGGGGGGCGAGTCAGGACTCGGGGCGAGGCTGGAGTGGACGGGCCCTGGGAATCCTCCTCACGGGCAGCAACATGGCCGTAGCTCCCTGAAGGCTGACCTTACCCCGGAGGGCACCTCTGTCCTGGAACAGAACAGGCAACTGCGGGCCAGCCCTGCTTGCTAGGAGGACGCCGTCCAGGTCACTTACTCATGAGGAGCATACCGATCTCGTCAGAGAAAATCATCAACTTGACAAAATGATGAATTCAACCTCAATAAACCCCAAAAGACTCCTCATAAAACCCAAAAGCTGATTCCAAAACACAAGTGCAGGACAAAGGCCATGAACACTGTCCAAAAAGACAATGAGGAAGCACTTACTCTAAAAGAAACGCAGGCTTTTTTAAAAAACCAAAGTATCAACAGCCGTCAAGAACTCGCAGAACAAATGGTGGAATAACAAGCTGATGGACTGCTGTGCCCCTTCAAGAGATCCGGCTGCTCCCACAGGCTTTTCAGCGGATTCAACAGGAATCATCCTCAACAAATGGTGCTGGGACAGCGGACACCACGTGCAGACACACGAAGCTGGCCCCTACCTTACACTCCATACAAGAGTGTACTCAAAACAACTGAAGACTTAGTAGAGCCAAAACTGGAAAATCAAAGAAGACACACACACAATCCTCTGTAACGTGGGTTTGGCTGCGGCCTCTTAGATACGACACGAGCACAGGCTGCACGAGAAAAAACAGACAAACCAGACTCATCTGAACGTGAAATGTCCGTGCTTTAGAAGACCTCATCAACAAGTAAAAAGACAGGCATAGCCCAGTGGAGTAGCAGTTAGGTCAACTGCCTCCGAAGGACGGAGGCCACATACCCCTGGGTACAAGTCCCAGGTCCGGGCAGAGGGGAACAACCAGTGTGAACAACTACATGAGAAATAAAGTGCTTCTAGTTCCTCTCTCTATCTGCCAGCTCACCTTTATGTCCGCCTGCACCTTTCCTTTAAAAAAAAAAAAGTCAACACAATGAGAGCCAACTGCGTGCCAGACACCTGAAGGAAGAATGATGGCTAGAAATGACCACTCAGGGAGAGACAAATAAAACAATTAAAAAATGAGCAAAGTTTTGAAATGTATTTCTCCAAAGAAAACATACAAGTGGCCAATAAGCGCGTGAGAAGACACTCAACATCCCAAGTCTCTGGGGATACTCAGATCGGCAGTACAGGGGACAGCCGCACCCCCGGGACAGAACCGTAGGCAACTGAGGGGGACCTCAGACAGCTGGTGGACCCTAAAATTTAAACACAATGACCACTAGCTCTAAAACTTCATTCACTCCTGCAGACGTCTCCAAAGAAAACAGAAATAGCATTGACAAGAAGTGGCCCAGGTTACAGGGAGATGCCTGGGGACCACCGGCCGGTGAACAACTCAATGATGTGCAGCTTCACAAGGTTTGTTCAGGAACCTGGCCAACAGTGTGTCTGACAGTCCCGACTACAACAACGCTCAAAGAACCATGACAGTGCCGGCGACCTCTCAGATCCCACTGCCGTCGTTAAGCAACATGTGACTGCACTCACTCAGTAATAAGGACATGTGTTGTCAAGGGCCGAGAGCGAGGAGTGACCGCTCAGTGACATAGGTCTCTCAGGACCAGAGAGGCGGCGTCTGTCCAGCACGTGGATATACCACGCTACATTTAAATGGCAACTGTGGTGCGCCCTGGTGGGTGTCAACGGCCTCCGACCAAGCACAGTCCACGTACATCTCAAGGACCCAGGTTCATGTTCCAGGACAAGGAGAACAACCAAGACGAACAATTAAATACATAAATAAATGCTTCTTCCTCCTCTCCTCCTGCCTGCCTGCTCGCCGTCACTCCTGCCTGCATCTTTCCTTTATAAATAAAACTGTCAACTGCATGTTCTATGACATTCAACTCAACTTTCGAACCACTTACGTGGGAAACGCACCACTAGGACAGGCATTTCTCAGCGCTGGTGAGGCTGCTCAAGGACCCGCCAGACACCCCCAGCAGCTGTCAGCACGGGCTTCGGCACCGGCATCTAGACATCTGACACAGGATGTCAGGCCTGTCTGGTCTGCAGCAGCAGCCAGTGCTGTCTTTGTGGATCAGTGGGTTCCCTTCAATTCCTAAACACGCGCACTAGGTCCACCTCCTGGCGAGCAGCACTTTAAGCCGGAACTACGCTGCGAAGAACATGTGAGCACTTCCCCAAAAAGCGGGGTCTCTAAGCTAGCTGTTTGCGTGGATGAACAGATGGCAGGGTCATGAGGAACAGGGACGCTAAAAAAGCTCTTTCATACTCAGAACTGGACAACGGAGCTGAACAACACTTCTCCCCAGAAGAGAAGCAAATAATCCATGAGCCCGTGGAAGGGGCTCAGCGTCACTAGTCAGCAGGGAACCCAGGTCACAGCTCAGGGGAGGCTATGACATACCACTGGACAGACACAATCAAAAGGATGATAGACAGATGGCACGAGTACTGTGAGGATGAGTTTGCTCCTTGGACCTGTCAGAGTTCGTATGTCACATCCCATGGGACAGTTAAAGTCCGTACGGTCACCAATCCCGTGTGCCCCTCAAAGCACGACATGGAATGGACACTCCAGTGCCCCAAACATATACTTCTTGATGCAAAAAACACTGCACCCAAAACTGGCAGCAAACCCTGCATCTGGGCAGACACGAGGAGAGGAGAGTCGCCTGCTGGAGGCTCTGGATGGATTGGGGGGTTCCAGACAGGACAGGGTCTTCAGGTGGGATGCACGGGGGCCAGGCAGGACGGGGTGAGGGGGGCTCTGGACGGAGTGGGATAGGACAGGGGGCTCGAGACAAGACAAAGGGGGCAGCCCTCCAGCAGGACGGGACAGGAGATCCAGACAGGACAGGGGTGCTCTGGACGTGATGCGGGGCTCCAGATGTCACGAAGGCTTTGTCACAGCTCGGGAGGAGCCGTGCTGCCCTGGGAGCCAGGGGCCCTGTGCCCAGCACCACGTGGGTGTACCTCAGAACGGCTTTATGACGGGCCAGTGACACGCAGGGAACGCAGCGTGCAACGTCACCAGGTTTAATTAGTATCACCCTGGTGATGAATGACGGTGAACATGCAAGTTTTATGCAAGTTACCTCTAGTAAAATTTCTGTCAGTTCTCTCCTCATTTTTATTGGCTTGTTTTCTTACTGAGTTTTGAGAAATCATTACGCACTCCGGGCACAAGTCTGCTTTGTTTTGCAAACATGTTTTCAAAGGCCTGGTCGCCTGCTCATTTTCTCAACAGTGGCTTTTGAAGAGCAGCTTTGAATTTTAATAAAGACCAATTTATCCACTTTCTTTTATGGTGAGTAGTTTTTGTTCACACACCACGTGGGCTTACTGGTCCTGGAGCTGTTCCCAGGTGGGTGTGGATGGGGCTACGGTCTTAACCCAAACTGACCTCCAGGGCCTCCCTGCACTGTCCCCAGAGAACACCAGCCACTTCAGAAGTAAACACACTTGTATCCTACATGTCCCAGTCCCCAGAGACACCCCCTCGTGCAGATATGTCCCCAGCCTCAGACTCCCCCAGGTCCAAACAGCAGAAGGGACATGGAATATTACTTGGCCATGAAAGAGAATACAGGGCTGAGTTCTCGGGCTTACGGAGTCATGGAGTGCTGAGTGTTTGCCCCTGGGTGAGGAATGACCAACCTCCACGGTCCCGGCCCCGGTCCCATGGCTGGTACAAGTGTCCAGTGGCCACAAAGCAGCTACAACAGACAGTGGGAGAGGGGGCATTTGCCGAGAACCACCCCAGCTCCTGTAGAAAAAGCCAGACTTCTTGAGGCAGAACCCATACACGACGTCCCCTACTCCACGCAAATGTGTAGCCCCCAGGGGCTGATGAAGGCTGCACTTGCCGGGACCCTCCAACACCGGGGATAGAGAGCAGAGGCCCTCTGAGTGGAACAGACACACCGCAGTCACGTGGGGGCAGAGTGGTGGGCAACTGGAGCCTGCTGTACCAGGCACATGCCAACAACACTGCTGACAAGGGCACACAGGCTGCAGGCGGGAACCAACACTTCACTGACAACACACGTCAGACCAGGAAGGAAAGTGCTCCTGTCCTCCCCAAGTCACGTGTCACGCTGCAGTCAGCATTCCCCACGCTTCTGGGACGGTCTGGCCCCGCGTCTAAGGTTCTTGCTCGCCATATGCCCCTGGCCATCATCACAATGAGAGGGCACCACAAGACAGGGTGTCTGCCTGTTATGGCTGGGCCAGGCACCTCCACAGGCTGAGCGCCCTGACTGGTGATGGCAAGGGACTTGGGCAGGTGACATTTGGGGTCCTGCTCTGTGCCCACAGGTAGCAGGAGAGAGAGAGACCGAGGGTGAGTCCTCTGTGCCAGTCAGCCAGATGACCCTCCCTTCCTGGTCATCCAAGGCCAGCTGCTCAGGGGGGCAGGGCACGCCACCCTCTTCTCCACCATCCTGACCCATGAGTCCCTGCAGCTTACAGGGCCATAGGTGCAGTGGCTGAGGGAAGAGGCGACGGGAGGGCGGCACACAGCCCCAGCCAGCAGCTGACTGCTCAGCTGGCGACCCTGGCGTGGTGCTGTGGGAAGCGACTATGCAGGGACCTGCAGGCCTCCCGGGACAATGTTTCCGGGAGCCACACAGTGGTCCAAGTGGGGACAGAGGTCTCCAGTTTCTGCCGCCCCTCCCGAACTTGGCTACAGCGTTCAGTGCTCTCCCCGTTCCCATTGTTCCCACGAGAGCCAAGTGCAGGAGGGAGCAGCTTAAGAGCAAAGATGGGTGTGTCCTCAGGAAGTCTCCTCTGACTTGGGAAACTGACCCCAGAAGTGCCAGGCCTGGTGACAGAGGCTGCCAACAGATCCCATCGGGGACCCTGCAGTTTCCTGGAGGTTCAGCCTGGGTCCCGGCCCTTCAGGAAAGTCGGAGAGGCCACAGCTCGGCAGAGGTGGCAACCTCTGCTGGCAAGGCACCCCTCTGGTCCCCTCCTGTCCCCCACGGCTCCAGGTGCCTCTGAAGGCCCACTCCTGCCCTCCAGACCACAGGGACAGGAAATTAAAACATGCAGGGAATCTACAGACACCTTGGCTGCCGGGTCATGAACCAAAATCCAGAAACACTAAATGATTTCTTCCTCCTTTGTTCTCCAAGTTTCTTTCAGTCAGCATGCACTTCACTAACAGAACAATCACATACTTTTTAACAGCGCCACCTTCTTGGGGGTCCTACCCAGACAGGCCACCAGGGGATGCAGCAGTGGAGAGAGCTGCATGTTTGAAGACAAAACAAACTGGTAGACTGGTGAGGTGAGAGAGTGGGGGGGGGACGGGACGGGACGGGATGGGACACGGACTCTTCTCTCTCAAGAAAAGGCTGGAGAAAACCGCTGGCTCTTCAAATCCAAAAACCAAAAAGGGGCAGACTCAGCTGGGCTCCAGTGTGACAATTCCAGATCACCAGCACCGTCGGGTGGGGGCCAAGGGACCCTCCTCCTACACACACGCACCACTGCCGCTCCCACTGCTCTTCTCCTGGTCCCCAGGGCTGGTGGCCCACCAGTGCCCCAAGGTGGAGCCATGTGGGAAAGACATCCTCAGCAGGGAACCTGGTGACAGGTGACAGGAGAGCCACACCCATAGAGACACCAAGGCTCAGCTAACAGCGGCATCCTGCACTGATGCTGGTCTCTGCAGATGTGCTGGGCAAACTGCACTTCATGTGCAAAAGTGGTCACATCTGTGACACAGTCACCTGCTCCCAGGAACGGCAGACAACTCCGTACAGCACCCAGTGCTCATGAGGCAGACGCAGCCCCAAACCTACATACGCGCATATGTATGCATCGTGCCTATTTCAATTTCACACATATTTAAGCACAGGCACACGTTTACTGCCCATAAGCAGAGTCCAGCAGTTACATGCACATGAGCAGACAGGGGTTTAAGTGCACATATGCATGTGAGTCCCCACGCAATGCGTGCGCATGCTCATGTACACGCATACTTGGACACCTGAGTGAGTATGCAGGTTAAACTTGTGTGCATGTTTTAGTGTCTGAATATTAAGCCTAGGTCACATTGAAGCATGTGTGCGTGTTCAAGCACACACACGAGAAATGTGCACGCTTAAATGAAGTCTGTACAGTCAGGCACGTGTACTGACCGAAGAGCATACACTGAAGGGTGCACAGTACTCGAGAGCGCACATATATGCAGGTATGTGCATTGCGAGGGGTCCCCTGGACCCTCCTCCACGGGCTCCTTCGGCGGCAGGGGAGCAGCACCTACCTCCCCAGTGCTCTGCAGGTTCCCCTTGGACAGTGGCAGGCTCCCCTCAGACGACTCCCGCGACGCTTTCGCTCTCTTCGGCCTTTTCTCCCGGGGAACCTCAGCTTTTCTCTTTGGAGGCACCATCCTGCAGAGAGCAGCACCAGTGAGCTGCTCCAAAGGATTCAGGGGGATCTCAGCAAAGAGGAGACATGGGGGTGTAAAGGGAACATGGGCAGGGTGTTGAGGGTATGAGGGGGGGCCAGGGGTATGTGAAGGAGGGAGATGTGGGGAGAAAGGAGTGGGGCTGGGTGGGGTGTGGGGGAGGCTGGGAGGCGCGTGAGGGAGCCCATGAGGACTGAGGGGAAAGTTTGAGGGGCAGATGGAGTGGGGAGTTGGAGGGAATGTCTAACAGAAACATCCTGAGAACCATCCCTGGGTCATAATCCGAGCACGTGTAAAGGGAAGAGTCGTAGGTGCCAAAGGGGTGACAGAGGGCACCTCCGAAGGGATGGGAGGGCTCTGAGGGGAACTCCTGGTATGGCCCAGTCTGGAGAAGGGGGAGTCTGGGGATGGGCCAGGGGGCCTGTGTGCAGCTGACACAGGCATGTGACAGCAGGCAGGTGCCACTGTGTCCAGACAACTGATGGGACTCGAGTTTTACTGGACAAATGAAGAAAACAGGTCTCCCTCAGTTGTGAAGACACGCCTGTCACAGGGTAAAGCAGGACAAGGACCTTCACACCGCACACAGGTCTGCACATAAGGGTGATGCTGATGGCAGCGACTGCACTGGGGACATTTAGGACATGGACGATCTGTCACTCTACCAAGAGGCATCACAATGACTTTCTATGCTTTTTACAGCTAAGTTTTATTTCACTTTTTTTAAGGCTTTATACATGACAAAAACAATTCTTTTTCACCCAAGTCACTTCCACTCCATGTCCAGGTCCTGCTGACATCAGCCTTTGGCCGGACAAGCTGCCACATCTCCCTTCTTCATCTCCACTCTGCCCAGCTCCATGGCCACAAGCGCACGACACACACACCCGTGTCCCACATTCATCAGACACATGGTCTAGGGTGGGACATAGTCCAGATGCACTAACTCTAACAGATACTCACTCAGCAACTGCTGTGGTGAGGACAGAGCAGTGGCCTAGACAAGGCAACAGGCTGGGGGGACCAGAGAAATCGCAGTGGGCTGGGGTCTGCACAGCCCATGTCCTGTGCAGAGCTCCCACCTGCCCTCGCCTTCCCTGGGAACATTCAGTCCCCACCCCCACACAGACCCCACAAGACCATCTCCAAAGAGACAAAAGGGAAAGGGCCAACTTGTGCCTGATCACCCCAGTGGTGCCATTCCCACCAGTCTGCTGCCCTGGGCAGCAACAGGCCTCTGCTCTAATGGGAGACAAGTGCTGGAGATGAGTGTCAGGCATAAAGCACAGATGGCGAAGGGGAAGGATGGTTTTAAAGATAACCAGGCTGGCAAGGGCCAAAAGCCACAAGCACACCTGACGCCCAGATGTGGGTTCCGAGGGACATTCTCTATGGAAGCTGGAGTCCAACAACCCAGGGCCATGTCTGTCCCAAGTGTGCCTAACAGATGACAGCGAGTTGAGACACTCTGGTTACTGAGGGATCAGAACTTTCCATATTCTTTAATTAAGCCTTATCTAAGAAAAGTATCGAAAGCCAGAGGCTACAAATTTCAATTAGCAGTGTAATAAGAAATCTTGGAAGAATGAGAGACTGTTGACACAGGGGCTTTGAAAAGACAAAAGACTCCGCCAGACAATTACCTTGTTGGAGAAAAAAGATAAATTTAGCAAATATTTACATAGCAGTGACTATAAAATTTAAGTTAAATCGATATTCATTCTGTGACTTACCATTAAAAAGTTTAATCACTGAGTCTATTTGCTAAAAAGGGGGAACAAGACGTTTTCATATTATGAAAAGGGTTCTTCTAATAGTTCTAAGAGATAGTGACTCACAACTTAGAGACGATGAATGCTGGTTACAGAAAATGCTATTTCCTAACATTTGTGGCCAACTGAATCTCAACAAGGAGCCAAAACCATTCCACAGGAAAGACGGACCTTTTAACAGCGGTGCTGGCCAACCCGATGGCCCCGTGCAGAAGACTGTGGAGCACAGCATGCACGAACGTTCACTTGAAATGGACCAGAAACCAAATGTAAAGCTAAAACTGTGAAACTCAGAGAAAACACAGGCGTGATCTGTATGACCTCAGTCACGTATGATTACTTAGACTGAACACCAACAACATTAGCAGCGAAAGAGAAAGGAGTACTGGATTTTGCTGCAGTTGAAAATGCTCTGTGCTACAAATGAGGCTAATAAGAAAGCACAAGACAACCTACAGAAGTGAATACCTGACTATATTTCAGCTTCCTCTCTGCCTCCTCTGCCTGGTGGTGTCACCCAGTCTATGCTGATGACTCCTGAGTCCCCCCTGGACTGCCACACTCCTCTGTCACCCTCACGTCAAAACTGAAACTCCTGACCCTCCTGCACAGACCTCATCTCCCTACCCAGTCTGCCATCTCAAGGAAAGACCATCTGGCCACATCGGATTTAGCTCAGCTGCCACCCACAGCTCTTCTTTCTCAAACCCGTCCAAAGCACCAGTAACCCACTGGCCCCACTTGCGGCTCCCACCCCCGTGCACTATCGCTGCCTAGGGTGCAGGTCCTCCGCGGCCCTCACTCTCCGAGCCTGCAACGCCCTGGGCCCTGGAGAAAGGCTCAGTGCTCACTCTACTGAGGCCCCGCGGGGGCATGCAGGCGCCGGAACCACCTTTCCAATCCTCCAATCCTGAGGCGCTTCCAGTCACCTCCCCAACTCGCTCTCTATGGCCCCTCCCGGGTCAGCTCCCAGACCCAAGGTGTGTCTGGGGAAGGGGGAGAGGGGCACTGGGGCCGCTGCGGGGGTCGGGGGGACACGCGAGGTGCCGCAACCAATGAGCACTGGAGCAGGGGCCACCCGACCATGCGACCTCAAGTGCTCCGCCCGAGACTCCGACCCGCGACCCCCATTACCCTGGTCTCATGACTACTCCCATCGCCCTTACGACCCCGCCCCACACTGCCTACAATTCCAAGCCCCAGAGACCTCAACCCACGTAAGGCCCGCCTCGCGATCCCGTGACCCAGCTCCCGTCCCGCGACCCTTGCCCACGTGGAAGGTCCTCCCGCGACCCCCGACCACGTGAAGGCCCGCCTCACGACCCAGGGTCCTGGCTCCCGCCCGGTGCCCACGTAGAGACCGCTTCCGGATCCCCGCAGCCCCAGGACCTCCGCTCACGTGGAGGCAAGTCCAGCGACCCCCGTCTGTGTGGAGGATCATCCTGCGACTTCCGCCCACGTGGAGGCCCACCTTCCGACCCCACGTCCCAGCTCCCGCCTCGCGCCGTTGTGGAGACCCGCCTCGCGACCCCCGCCCACGCCGTCCTCGCCTACCTGAGCGCAGCCCGCAGACCAGTTTCCGGCAGGCGCGGCGTCCAGGTAACACGTCCCGCCTTCGGGAGTGGCACCGCCCATTGGTCGAGGCCGGCCTCCTGCCCGCCGGCCAATGGCAAGCGACAACCGCGAAGGGGTGGTGCAAACCCGGGCGCGATCTCGTTGCGTCATCACTGGGCGCCGCCAGTTGCCGGGGCAACCGCACGCGCCTTCCGCGTGCAGGTGGTGCTAGGGACTTGGTTTCCGTCCAGCTGCTGGGCCGCGCCTCGGATTGTCGCCGGGTTTTGAAAAGAAGAGAAAGATGATACGCAGGAGGATGCGAGCGTGTCACTGTGCTGAACACAAGCGATCATTTCCTTTCACACTGCTCCACTGGCTTCACTACACTGAAAAATCATTTTCATCCATATATAAGCTTAAAGGTACATATAATACATCAACATTTATACTATATTGTTTACTTTCCTTTAGTTCCCGTAATAGGGACAGTTCATTCAGCTCAGCCTCCCATTGAGAAGAGCTGAACAAACCTGTCAAACAAACTTATGACCCTCCCTTGACACATCACCTGTGAGCTTAAAGGGGAGGGAAGCAGGCCCAAGCTTTCATTAGGCATTTGTTGTGACAGCATATAGTCACTGCCTGACACCTCTAGTCCAGAAAATCCTCTCGCGTCCCCAAGGGGAAAATCCTCCTGGCTTCTGGGAAGAAAATGTAGTAACCTTGTAGCTTGGAATACAGGACTCTGTTTCTCACCAGTGATCTTGACTTCCACATTTAAGCTGTCCTCTCCACCTCAAGTTCTAGAAGTACAGTTCCCTGTACTTGAAGATGCTTTCCTTTTCCGATGTTGTTCAGGAGTTGACATGCTCAGGGCTGCTAAGTAATTTTGCTATGCGTACATCTGCTTTTCAGCCTCCACGAATGACTGTTTCTCGTTCCCT
Source organism: Solenodon paradoxus (assembly GCA_004363575.1). NCBI lineage: Eukaryota > Metazoa > Chordata > Mammalia > Eulipotyphla > Solenodontidae > Solenodon > Solenodon paradoxus. The sequence goes on from RJWH01001376.1 coordinate 344,531, forward strand.
CTCTGATCTCGCCACATTTCTGCAAGGAAGTCCTTTTTACTATATTTGCCTTGTTTTAAAAGGTTATGTAGAGGAACAAAAGTAACCCAGCAGTTTATACATTTTGTATCTATTATATTTTACTCTGGTCGTGTTCTTGGAAGGGCCTAAAATGCATACTTTATTTTTCCTTTTAACAACAGAGTACCTGTTCAGTTGTTGATGGTGGGTCAGGCTTCAAACAGAGAGGCAGAATCAGCAGGAACAGGAATGATATAATGTAAATATGTAAACTGTTACAGGTTAATGTGTTGGGGTGCGGGGTAAGCCAATCTGAAGGGCTGTTGTCAAGACAGGCACAGACCAAAGCTCTTGTCTGCAGGCACACAGGAAGGGGAAGTGTGAGCACAGTGAACGAGGCTGACCTTACTATCATTTTTAATGGGACAGAACTGTTTTTAAGGTCTTTGAATTGAAAGGCCCACCCAGATTGTCCAGTACACACCCTTACTCATAATGTGGACTGATTAATGGGGGCTTTCATTTCATCTGCAAAATAACTTCACTGCTATTTTAGTGTTTAGTGTTCAATTGTCAGCCAGTTAACACAGCAAAAAAAAAACAAAAAACCACCCAGTGGGTTGACCAGCACTTAACTAGTTCCCAACAAATAGGCATTTGAATTAAGATGGCGGTTGTTTATGTCCACAGACCTAATTAACTTTATCTTCATCGGAGCTTCTGTGTGGGGTTTACAGTTCACACAGAAGGACATCGGGCTCTAGAAACTATGGTAACTGCCTCAGCCCTTCCCTGTCCGTGTCACCTTCTGGGACAAAAACATACCTGGGCTCACTTTGCAGAAGCTCACTTTGGGTCCTCACAGCTGTTCCCTGCTCTGAGGAAGATATCCATCTAAACCACTTTCGTCTGTGCTTGCTTGTGTCACTTAAAGATGGATAGAGGTGCTGAAGACTAAGCAACTGTAATGAAAGAAGAGGCACTGACAGGACCCCGGGTTCCCACCTACAGACTAGAGGGCTCTGTGGGGCCCGGCTGTCCCACAGCAGCTGGGTTGCACTTTCTGCTCAGTTTTGCTGTGAACCTAAAAATGCTGCAGAATCGGTTTGTCATTAAAAAAAAAAAAAAAATCCAATCACAAATGCTCCTGCTTAGGCTTGTAGGTAAATCGAGGCACTCAGGAAACATGATGGTGCTGGCCCTCTGCCAGCTGTTTTCCCAAGAACTGGAGCCACCGAGCCTCAAGCAGCTCTCTCGCTCAGTGGTTTGCCATCTGGTCAAGGCCCCCGGGGTGAACAGAGCTCCTTCCTTCCGTCCTTCACACAAACTACAGGGACCTGTCTCACCAGCCACCTTTCTGCCTGCAGATGTGTTCCTAAGCTTTGATGTTTTGTGTCTTCCTTTTCCAGATCCCAGCACATGAAATGTCTGCTTCTGCCAGACACCAGCTGTCACAGATCACAGGGCCTTTCTCCTTGGGCTCCTGGCACCTGAACAAGTGGGAGAACCTCTGCTTTGGACAAACTGTCCAGGGCTCAGAATCCTCCATTAGTGGGGCTGTGGGACCTCCAGGGGACACGCCTTCAGAAGGCAGGGACTCCAGTGTCACCATGTGTGATGGCCTGTGGGCAGAGGACTGGTCTAGGTGAACAGGGCAAGGGTGCAAGACCCATTGGTCACCAGGAAGACATCAGCTCCAGGGCCTGGGCGATAATGGACCTCCCCACAGGGCTCCCTCTGCTCCCATGATGGCTGCAGAAGCAGGAATGTCCTAGCTGCTCCCATCAAACTGTAAGAGGGACCCTGTACGTTAAACATTTCTCTGCAGATTTCCCTTCTGAAGAACTGAGCCAGAGCAGAGCCACCTACAAAAGCAGCTCTCCTTTCATCCAGGTAACCGTAAGAAGGTAAAATGAGCTCACTGCTCTATCTATTGGCAACTTTCAGGGATAATTTTGCAGCATTTGTTGCAAGGTCTGGGCTTGAATGCACCTAAGGAGATGATCTCTGCATCTCAGCAGCATCTCTGATCACCCAGCGACACAGGATCCCTGACAACACAGGACCTGCAGCGACACTCTCAACAGGAGAAACCACACCAAACGGTGACAGTTGCCCTGGGCCATTTGGCTAAGATCACAGCCCCAGCGCTCCTCTGGGCTCCCGTGGACTTCCTGCCTTGTGCCAAAACCACCGGAGATGCTGATATTCTGTCCCCCTTCAACTGGAAGCTCACCCCAGACCAGGTAGAGAGAGTCAGACCCGGCCATCCCAGACACAACTCTGCTCTAAGGCCTGTGCTTTCTGAATCCATAGCTTAAACCAGAAAACTAAGAATATTTCAGTCCCTGGCCTACTTTATCTCATAACATCTTTGAGTTTGTCATAGGTTATTTTCAAAGGAATCTGAAAGGGTCATTAAAAATACTCCCAATCCCTTCTAAGAATATTAGCCTACAAACACCTATGGAGGATTGACTCCTGGTTCTAGCTTCTCCTGGGGTGCTGGAGGCAGCCTTTCAGGACACCACTGGCTGAAGGCAGAAGGTAGGCCTGCGGTGACCTCTTGTGAGCGTGTGTGAGACTGCAGCCTGAGGTCCGGCCGCCAACTGGGTGGAACAGCTTGGCTTAGGAGATAGCGCACTTGCTGGGTAAGGGTTGGGATGAGACCCAGGACAGAGAAGTCCCAGCAGCCAGAGAGCATTCTACATGGGTGCTCACTCTGGACAACCAAACCCTCGCTCCCACTCAGTCCAGTGGGGGCAGACCTGCAGGTGGCCTGAGCTGCCTATAGACCTGTGCTGGGCCCTTCAAGAGGCTCAACTAGAGTGCTGTGGGTGAGAAAACCAGTGGGTAACTCATCACTTGGATCTGGCTCTGTCTAGGTTTGCAACTCCATCCTCCCCCTCGTGCTCCCAGACACCCCACTGCAGCCACCCAGTGCTAAGGGACTCGACCTCCTCCTACTCCAGGCAGATAGGGACACAGCATGAGGCTTATGCTCTGTTTTGTTTCAGCACTGTAAGCAAACCTGACACGCAAAGAAGTCCCCAGCTCCCTAGCACTGACACGTCCTGAGACAGCTGAGCACAGCCTGCAGCGCCACACATGAGCCTGTGACAGGTCAGCACTGACACCCACTGAGTGCACAGCGTGAACTCTTAAATGTGCAATTGCCAGGCAGACACTCAACCCTATATCAAGGGAGCACTCATTCTAGGTAAGCTGATGCCATATCTTCACCAGCAGGAAAACAAAGCAATAAAACCCTGGTGGAGCAGCGGATAAATCCAGTCTCTGGCCAATGCAGTCCACATACATCCCAACGACCCAGGGCCAGGGGCAACCACCAAGATAACTAAATATCTCCTTCTTCCTCTCTCCTCCTGCCTGCCTCAGTTTACCTTCAATCCTGCCTGCACCTTTCCTTTAAAACAAACAAAAAACCCATCCCAGCCAGGGAGAGGTGATGTGGCTGCAGAAACAGCATCTTGGTCAGAGTCAGAGCTCCCTTCCTGCACAGCCACGCTGACGCCAGGACGCCAAGGGCACTGCCAGTGCAGAAGCCAGAGCCTCAGTGAGCAAGACAGGCAGTGAAGGTGCTGGTGAAGGCCAGACGTCAGGCACCCAGGATCTGTGAGCAGCGCAGGGCCTGACGTGAGGGATGCCCCTAACCTTGCACACGTGTGTCTGTTGACAGCACTCAGGGGACATGTAGTGCTCTGAGCCTTCCCAGAGAGCTCCCTAGTGCCACACTGCAATATTGCAACATCTGGAAACAGGTGTGAGCAGATCCAGACATCATCATTCTTCCTGATCAATGTGGGTCATGTCTTATGTCCTTGAGTTTGGTGGAGAGCAATGCCATCTACTAAAAAGTCAGGAGTCACCAGCTTGCTTTTAAAATTTCTAGTAACCAGTTACAATCAATACAGGTAAGCTAAATTGCAATGTTTTATTTAATATGTCATATCCAAAATATTTCAACAAGAAAGCAATATTGGTTACAATATTATATTGGTTTTGATGTTTGATTCTCAGTAAGGATATTATAGTTTCATGAGAAAGACAGGAACTACATTTAGATTTCATAAAACGTAATAGTTGAAACTACGGGTCACATACCCAAATTCTCACCCAGCACATTTTTCTAATCACGGAATCAAGTTACAAGGTTTGCAGACTACAAACTCTGTCCCGCAGTTGCCAAGTCCTGTGCGTTCCAGAATGTGCGGGGCTAGGCTGCTGCCCTCATGGCGGGGTCAGGGGTGTGGAGCATGGCCCCAGGCCAGTGGCAGGTAAGCACAAATTCTCAGGGTCTACCAGACACACAGAACCAGGAACTGGGGGAAGGCAGGTTCTGTGCCTAGAGCCCCCCAGAACCCTGGGTCCAGAGCATACAGCTAAGTGGGCTCACCTGCTTATGGAAACTGGCCCCTGCCCCTCACAATCTGGGGCTAGGAAGCCAGAAAAAGTACTGGCTTGGACTGTGCTCATCCAGATGTACTAAGGACTGTCGATTCGGTGGCTGAGAGTAGGACTGGACCCCATGGGACTGTGTTCATGCTACGTTTAACACCCCAACTCCAGCACAAGTCCAGCAGTGGAGTCTGTGGTTGCAGGACCGTTGGCTTGTGGAAGGGGTGGAGCCCCTCCACACAAGGGCAGGCAGAGAGCCTGTCACTGTGGCGGCAACTCGCTGAAGCCAGAGCTGTGATGCGCTGTCAAGTGAAAGAAGTTTCCAGAAGACAGGGTCCTGCACTGACCCAGCCAGAGCAGAGCCGTCCTCAAACCTGGACTTGGAGCCTTTGCTGCTCAGGCTCCACTCCTTCATTGGAGGTGGCAGGGCAGGTTATTTTAGCAGCTGAGCCCATCATCGAATATTAATACCCTTCTGCTTATTTTGCAAATGAACGTGTATGTCATAGGAAATGTTTTCGTCTCAGCTGAGAATGTGCAGGATACAGAGGCCCTGGGACAAACACGGTGTCTACCAAGTGAGAAGAGCAGGGAGGCAAGCCAGCGTGCCCATCTGCACAGTCAGGTTATCTCTTTACTTTCCACCTGAAAGAACAAGAGCAGAGCTTACACTTCAGACCTGCCTGAATTCACTGACGCGCCACCCACGCGAGCCAGCTGCAGTGAGCTGCCTGCACGCAGCCCCAGGTGAGCGCCTAGGACTCAGGGGGCTGAGGGAACCCAAGTTTCAACCCACAGCTCCTCCTCGAGTCAGGTGACAGGCTGCGGAGCATGTTATCTCAAATGGTCAATCAGTACCCAGGCCGCCTCAGCCACCACTGCGCAGGGACCACCACCCCAGAAAAGCCTGGTGCGGGCACCATCTGCACTGTACCTGAACCGCCGAGCCAGCCAAATGCGAGCCCTCGTGTGCAATGCTCCTGCCGGCCTGGCCTCAGGCGCTGTCGCTGCTGGACACCTGCGCAGAAACAGCAGGTCAGTGCTCGTCCACCCTCTTCCACAGCGCCAGAAGGGACAGGTGACCCTCTGCCAGCCTCAGGTGGAGACACCACAAAACAAGCAAAGACAAGGCAGGGTGCCAGATGCTTCCATCTCTCCAGCTGACGTGCCCCAGCTCGTTCACTGCTTTGTGTGAACTGTCCTCAAACCCAAGAGGGGAAGGTTCACCCCAGCACTGCAGAATGTGGCCTCATTTGGAAGCAGGGTCATAGCAGGTGTAACTGGTTAGATGAGATCATGTGGGGTGGAGGGGGGGTAGGCAGGACCCTAATTCCAAAGGGACACTGGACAGAGCCACAGGGATAAGGCCACATGAAGCTGGAGGCAGAGTCACAAGTCAGCATAAACCAGCAGCCAGGAAGGGGCCTGGGACAGACCCACCAAGATCCTCAGGGACCTCCTGTGGGCACCCGCCTCTCAGAACCCAGAAGGTGGAGGTCACTGTCCGCTCTACCTGGCCATGGTGCTATGACAAGAAACAATGCAGCTAGAGTCCAACCTTGAATCAAAATCCAACTTTAATTTAGGTTTCCCCATCCAAACCCCACAGCAGTGTTGGTTCCACTTGGAGCCGCGCCCCCTCACCCGGCTGCGCCAATGGGGCGCCTGCTTTGGCAGCCGTGGTCCAGCGGGTGTCTGTGCTGAATGCAGAAGTTGCCGAGACACTGGTCACAAGCCACCTGCAGCATCTCTTTCCTCTTGCACCCCTTCTTTGAGCACCGGTGTATAAAAACCTGAGAACACAAAGTCACTTCAGTAAGCGACTGCTTCACAGGCCCCCGAGACCACTGTCATCTAAAGTAGCAAGTTTTCAGTAGATTGAGGACGCGTTTCCCTTTAGCACCTCACATCCGAGATGGGCGCTGATTCAGGAGACAAGCAAGGTCTTGGCGCAAGTGACAAGCACAAGAGCAGCATGGAGGGGACTGGAGGTGTTCTCGGGAGTGGGGACAGGGATGTAGGGGATCATCATATAGGGCAGCTGGCTCCAGGGCTCCTGGGGTGGGAGGCTGTCCCCACAGGGGCAGGGAGCAACACCTCATCTGTAGCTCCACCCCATGGCTGCTGTTTTGGGGGGCAGTGGTAAAAACTTCCTGCACTTCCGACATGAAGGCAGAGCCGGTGAGGAGGAGGGTGTCGGGCACCTCAGGGCATCTCTGGCAAAGATGGGCAGGTGGGCTGCCCAAGTGTGCCAGGCACGTGCAGCAGAGCAGAGCGCGGGGCGCTTGGAGAACGGGGTATGGAGTACTGGGGCCGGGGCTGAGGTGGTAATATGGGTTGAACCAGAATGAGGCAAGCAGGTGCAGGGGGCACCGGTGAAGGCAGAGGTTCTAGCACCTCTAGGGGCCCGAAGGTGGAAGTGGGGTGTGGGCTCAGCTCAATGCATGGGGCTTCCTGTGGGCCAAGGGCTGGGGTTCACACTCAGGTCTGAGTGAAAAGGATAGTGGGAGCTGGCAGGTCTGACGTGCACTCATTGGAACTTCACTGTGATTGCTCTGCATTGGATGAACCTCTTAAAATAGCAGACAACTGCCAGTCAGTGACTGGAAACTCGGGCCTGAGTTGGCAAGTCAACTTCCAAAGAACCAGCTCTTCGTGAGGGCCTGTGCTTATTCTGGAGGGCACAGGTCAGGAGAGTGGCACCACCACACAGGCAGCGAGGCTCCAGCGGGTCCCAAAAGCTGTGGAACCTGCTGCGCATGCATCTGCCGGCCAGTCCAGCGGTCTCTGTGGCTTCTGGCTAGGGACTGAGAACTGACAGGCTATGCACGTGACAGCAAAGCCTTCTTAAAAAGGCCTGAGCCCACAAGGACACAGGATAAAAGAAAACGGCCTCATGATTTTAGGGACGAGAGGAAGCAGGGAGCAGGGCTGCCTGAGAGCACCACACCCATCAGCAGGTCGGGGAGAGGGCACTGGAGAGCTACCCCCATGTCGAGGTATAGGGGGGCAGGACCATGGCCTGGGAGGGTGGGAGTTCCTGCCCACTCAGCTCCCAGGATTCCAGAAGCCACAAGCATGCCTGGGCAGGGAATTTAGTCAAGGGGAAGACTTGGAGACCCAGATCCACAGGTGCCCTGAGGAAATAGATGGAGTGGTGCCCCCAGTGGAGGGCAAGTCCACACTGCCCAACTGCAAATGAGCTGGTAGAAGGCCGTTAGACCAGGAGGGTCCGATTTCCCCCACACTCTTAGAGGAGGTGAGCGCAGGGCATGCTGCCGCCAGTAAGGGAATAAACTCAGAGAGGGAAACACAGGCCATAGGAAGCCAGCGTCTCCTGTGTGGATATAGAACGGAGGGCAAAGGCATCTGGCTGTGGTGTGCCCAAGGCCTTGTGCTATGGGGCGTGAACAAATGTCGGAAGGGTCAGGTTTCATGGCAGCAGATAGTGACCATGAGGACAGCTATATCACAGCAAGGGCAGAGAGCCGACCCTTGGCCTGTCCCCAGGCCAGCCCTCCCCTCAGCACCGCTGTCCCCAGGGTGGCGTTTACCTGGGCTCTGCTCTCCCCAGGGCGGCGTTTACAGTCTCTGTCCATGTGCGCACCGACCACCACGTCTGGCACCTCTCCCCTTTTCACAGGGACTGGGCTGTTACACAGGGGACACACAGGAACCCGAATATCCTGAAAGGAAGGCATTACCATGACATTACAGATTCAGAGACTCAGGAAAGAGGAAGATGACACAGCACGCTTCAAGGCAGACGGCATGCAGCGGGCCCCCTTCTGGTGACAGGGAGAGCGGCAGTCAGTCCCGGGGATGGGAACACAGGGACTTTAAACCAAAAGGACTGCCAGCAACTGCAGAAAGACCATAAGTCAGAAAAGGACCACGGGAGGAGGCTGCTGCAATGGGGGTGACAGCTGGGGAGCTGCAAGACTGCTTATGACTCCTGCAGTGATGACAGAGGAGGCCATGAGGCCCTCGCACTTTCTCCCATCCCAAGGGCCAGGGGTCTGCTTCGTCTCCCCTACTTCCCAAGCAGAGCCTCTGAGGAGTCATGGGCAGGACAGGCACACAGCTGGCACCCACGCCGATCTGGCAGCTCTGGCAGGAGGGACAAGCACCCAGCGTGTGCCCAGCAAATTAAAGGACCCATACCAGGAAGGCACTGTGGAGACTTGGCTCAAGGCCAACACTGAGGACCGGTGACAGGAAACTAGTTATGAGGGCTGACTGGAAGTCACCCAGGACTCATCCCCAGCCAGCAAATGTGCTAACCGAGGAAAGAGCATTCCCAAATGCTCTCCCTAATCAGAGACATGGAGGCCGAGTCATCAAGTAAACTGAGAACTGCCTAGTCATCAGTGCCAGGAAGTAGGGGTGAGTGAATCCCCTGCCCCATCCCTAGAAAAGCAGGAGGGCAACACTGGGTCAGCAGTGACCAAACCAAGTCATTCATATTCTAACTGACCATGGACGAAGAGCTCACTGAAATAACCCCAACTGCTCTGAGACGGAGTGAGTGCAGGCTGGGAGCGAGGAAGGACAGTCTTAGAGCTGCTCCCTAAAGTCACCTTTTAGTTTCAACTGTCACATCTGATGTCATGGCTACAAATTTACCCAGATAAGTATCTTCAAGATTAGATCCCATGCCCAATGTTGAACTGCATCTTGTGCCCCATAAGATATAGCTAGGGTGTTCCTTGGAGTCATGAATCAAAGGAACTAAGTAATTCAACACGTGAAGTCACTTCTAAAGGTATGCAAACAATTTGTCTCTGCAAGTCCCTGAAATCACGTTACTCCAGAGCTGCCAGAGCGCATGCGTGGGTAGAAAAGCTCTCATGCACTGTCCCATACAGCAGTCACTGGACCCTGTGGCCACCGGAACACCTGAAAGGCTGGATGTGACTGAGAAAATGAAATTTCAGATTTTATTTCATTTTAATTAAGTTATTCATTACATGTGGCCAGCGCCTGCCATTTGGAACAGCACAGCCGTCGCGAGGAAAGTTTGATCAATTACCTTCTCGAAGGCAGAGGGACACTTATGTGCAGCATATGTGAAATGATCTTTACAGAAATCTTGTTTGCATGCATTGCATTTTACTGGAAGAAAATCTAAGAAGCAAAACAAAAACATTGTGTTTAAAATCCTAGAACAAAAAGATTACAGGGTCCCATTAAACAAGTATTTAGGCATGCCCTGGTGACCTCGGGTAAGGCTGCAGGGCACAGTCCACATGCATTCCAGGGATCTGAGTTTAAGACCCAGGGCGAACAACCAAGATGAACAACTAAATAAAATGAAATAAAATAAAATGCTTCTTCTCCTCTTCCTGCCGGCCTGCTTGCTTTCATTCCTGCCAGCACTTTCCCTTTAAAAACTAAACCAAACACCTACTTGTATTGAGTGCTCAATGCCTATTGAATACGCACATCCTGGAGGTTCCAGACTTTGGGTGAATGTGACAATGCCTACTGCACTCTGTCAAGCTATCTGTTCAGGAGAGATCCCATCTCATGTGGGGTTACACTCATGTCCCAAGGCCCAGGCTGCCAGTCTGCCGCAAGGCCTTAGGCAGATGCTGGACAGCATAGCTGGACAGAACCCAGCTTCTGAAAAGTGAAATGCAAGAAAGGCCAAGACCCAGAGAACAGTTAATTAACATAACAGCCAATTCCGCCCCCTAGACAGCCAACAAAATACCCAATTTCTATTAATATTTTCTTGAAAGCACTTACCAAGCTGCTTGCAAGTTTTTTCTGAACAATGCTTCCCCAAATCAGGGAATTCCATCATGAGAAAGTGTCCAAAACACAGATGGCAGGGTGAGGATTCACCTACAAGAGCAAGAGTGGTCAGGAGGGAGGCCCTGCTCTGTTAGCAGGACTCAATTCAGAGCTAATAAAAGCCCAGAGGGAGCAATCAATGTTCAGACCTGGGGAGGTGCCCCAGTGGGGCACTATAGCATTGCAATTCTTTTTTTGCTGAGCAAAGAGAAAAATGGGAATTTTAGCAAAAGTGCCAACTCATTCCAAATCAACCCCAATCACAGACAGTCCTTTTTTCCTACTTTATGACGCTCACCCTAAATTCAGGTTTCATTCAACCCAACTGAGAGACCTCCTAGTTCAGTTTACATAGCTGGGGGCGAAAATCACCGCCTCTGGAAAGTTTAAGTCACAACCTCCTTTACTGAGTATTTCTGTTGACATAACTTTGTTACTAGATGCTGAGTCACATTAGTTGACTACACTAGCCCCAAGAGAGAGTCATCTTGGTCCCTTGCTACTCTAACTCCCTTATGCACTAAGGTTTACTTAGAACTTATTCTTTAATGAGATCAACCTGGAGTTGGTCAAGGCCAAGTGCAAGCTATTAGCTAGTAAACTCATCGGGGAAAACAGGCAGCAACCTAGTGAAATTACTGCATTTGAGAGAACATTTAAGTCCACACCTCACTACGTCCCCTCCACGATGTAGTACCAACCACATTAAAATTCTAGCTCCCCCAAGAATCCAAGTCCTGAGGGTCTTTTCTGGATCTTCCCAAGAGCTCTCTCCACTTGGGAGGCCTCCAAGGTTGTCTCCTAAGCCTGAACACTAGCCCCAGTTAGCATCTCACCCACCGTGGTCTCCGTTAAGTGTCATTTCCTCCAAAGGGCTTTTCCGAACACCCCCCAGCACACCACAACTACGTGACACAAGCCCTACTCTTGGAGGGCCCTGAAATTCCTCCCCTCCACCCACTTGCTCACTTCCCCACCAGACTCGTTCTCTACCAGCTCCACCAACCCAAGGAGCAAGTCGGGCTCTCCAGCGCGGCCCGAGAGGGTCTAGAAGTGCGCGATGCGGGGGTGTTCCCAAATCTTGTTCCAGAGCAGACCCGCAAGTGACGCCGATAACGACGTGCTACGGACACGTGGCCGCGAGACCCACACCACGAACACACTCCGTCCGCGGGCCCGCTCGGCGGACGAGGCCGAGCTCGGGAGTCCCTGGTCCGCGCCCGGGAGTCCCTGGTCCGCGCCCTAGGACTCCTGCCGGGCCAGGACCCCCGCAGTCCCTGGGTCCCCACCCGGTTCGGCGGATACCTGGGTGGGCGAAAGGTGGTGGGGCCGAGCTGGGCCTCCCTTTCTGTGCTCAGTCGCAGGGGACACGCCCAAACAGACGAGGAAAACCCCGGACCGCGCGGCGGCGGGGGCCCTTCTGCGTCCGCGGGAGAGCGCAGCATCGCGCCGCCAGCAGACAGCTGCCATTTATTCGTAGCTGCCGGGTCAGCGCTCCACCACGGCCTGGGCGGTCCCCGCGCGCCCCGAAACGTCACCGACAGGCCAGCCAATCCCGCTCCGCCGCGGCCTGGGCGCTTCCCGCGCTCCCATGACGTCACCGCTGGCTTCACGGAGCTGAGTCACCGAGGGGCTCTCTGCGCAGACGCGCTCTGTGCCGAGGGCTGAGGGTCGGGTCGCCTAGGGGCGTGATCCTGAAGTGTGTTTTACGGTGGTTGGGAATGCTGCGGGGCCGGCCGCTGCTGGAGTCCTAGCTGGCACCGCTGCTCCGCCCTGTGAACTCTGACCTGAGGGGCTCGGGTGGCGGGCCTGTCGGTCGGGGTCGGCGCGACGTCCGGGCCCGGTCAGCCTGATAGGGCGGGTTCCGCGGCCCAAGTGCTGGCGCTGGAATCGTGGGTGGGGTCGCGGTGCGGCCTCCGCGCGGGACCCCGACACCGGCGTCTACACGTCCTGAACCTGCTTGGGGCCCGGACCACGGAGTCCCTGCAGACACGCCCACCGATACTCAGATACCGCTCCACCCGGCGGTTCTGGCGACCTTCGGGTCTGGACCGCAGCACACTGGCCATTGCCGCAGCCGACTGTCCGCTGTCAGCCCGGACACTTTTTCCCAAGACCCCGAACTTGGCCCGTGAGGATGCCTCTCAGTTGGGCAATGTTTCCGTGTTTGGGACATCAAGGAGACGTACTGCGCGGGCCACACAGTCGCCGTCAACATCCCCCGCCACCTCTGCCCCCTCCCCGCCATACGCACAGGGATATGTCACATCCATGTCCACTGGGTTTCTTTTTTATTTTTTACAAAGTTCTGTGATGCATTTTAAATTAATGTGTATTCTGTGGGCCGATATCCTGAGTTTCCACCGTAATCTTGCTCTTCATCCACCTCTGCCTGCCACGTTTAACCTAACCCTGAGTCACGCAGACCACGTATTCTCTTAGCAGTGGTGAAGTAGATGGATACCGTCAGTCTCCTCCACCCGATGTGCATATACACACATACATATATATGTGTAATATATCCTGCCTTTCCATTTTTTTAAATGTCTATCTTATTTTAAAGAAAGGTGCAGGCGGGAATAGAAGCCAATAGGCAGGAAGGAAAGAAGAGAAAGGAGGAAGCAGCTTTGTTTCATCTAGTTGTTCATCTTCCATGTTTCCTCTAGCTCTGGGTCTTGAACCAGGCCTTTGGGATGTATATGAACTATGCCTGGTGGATTTATCTACTAAGCCACCAGGGGGTGCCTTGATATCTTTTATTTATTTCTTTTTGGAGAGGGAGGAAGAAGCATCGTCATCCTAATTTTGGTTGTTCACACTGGTTGTTTTACCCCCAGACCCAGGACTCCAACCCAGAGATGTGTGACCTGTGCTCCTTTGGAGGTGATTGACCTAACCACTGCTCCACCAGGGCGGGCCTTTCAGTAGAGGGCTAAATCCTAATGGGCATCTTCAAGGGAGGAAATCTGGGGAAGCCCCCCACCCTCTGACAGCCAGGATCTTGTGTCAGTGCCCTTCCTACAAAGAACCGAGGGTCACTGAGGCTGTGTCTTGTCACTTTTCTCCCCAGAGTGGGATGGCAGCCTGTTGCTGGCTGTGCTCCCACCCCTCCTCAGCTGGCCTCCCGGCATCCAGATATGCCCACTGGGCTTTGTCAGGCCTTTCTTCTGCATCAGCTTTCCTAATGACGGCGGTGCTGCACCAAAGAAGCTGTTTTCACTGTGGGGTTTTTGCAACCAAATGCACTAGTTCACAGTAGCTTTTTAAAGATTGGCTCCTCCCAGGCATGCTTCTCAGCCCCTCTGTGCCCGTGCTGTAAGATGGGGGTCAGGACAGTGACCCATGGTGAGGAACACTTGCCCTGGACAGAATCATGGTGCCACTAGACATGCCGTGTCCATTTCTTATCAAGTGGGTCCCCCAGGTTTGTTGACTCAGGCTCCTGAGTGTCACAAGGTGTTTCCTGCACTGCTGACTGTTCTGAGGACCCTCGGAGGACCTCCACTCCATGTGGTAAGAAGAGTAGCTACGTGGGAATCCCCTCACTTATGCTCCGTGGCAACTCTCTTCATTCTAAGGCAGATGCTCAGACCATGACCAAAGGCTTTATTTTCAAGTTCTGACTCCATGGTCCTATGTTCCCACTATTCGGTGTTGCCTGGCCAGGTCAGGAGCACGAATAGCAGAGGTGAGGCATGCAGTGGGCTTCAGGGTGACTGCTGACCACTGACAGGATGTGCCCTGCTTACGGGGCCTTGTGCCTGCCCCCTGCTGCCCCTGCCCACAATGGGACCCTTTTCCCTCCCTGCCCCCAGTAAAGATCTGGTGACCCCTCCACCCAGGCAGGCCCACCCCACCCCCTGGCCGAGACACTTCTTCTCTGGTATCTGATACCTGTCACATCTACACTGGGTCTCCCCTGCTCTTACCCTGCTCCCTCAGCACCAGTCAGTGTGTATTGAGGCCCCCCGCCATTTGTCCCCTGAGTCTCTCCTAGTCCCCTTCAGCCCAGGGTCCTCAGAAAGCTCATATGCCCATGAGCTCTCACTGGGCGCGGTGCTGGGCCGCTGGTCACCTTGGGTCACGAGGTAGGGTCTCTGGGGAACCCTGAGACCCACCCCCCATCATCTGGTCACACCAACCCCCTGCCCTGCTGTGCGGAGACTCCACTGCTTCCAGGCTTAGGAGACAGCACTCCAGCCCTGATCAGTCACCCCGAGACCCCGATCAGTCAGGTATGTACCCGGGCCCTGGCGGGATGAAAACAGCATTATGGTTGTGACCATGAGTCCCTGAAGCGCGTGAGTGGTCGGGATTTGGTGAGTCCTACACCGTGAGGTACAGGGGTGGATGCATACCTATGAGCTCCGACGCAGGGACCCCATGTGACCCCACGCCAAAGATGGAGCAGCCAAATCTCCTCAGGTCACTGTCCAATGGGCCCCCCCGAGGAAGCCATGGCCTTCTGGGCCTCACATGCTGCGGCGTTGGAGCGTGCCAGGAGCGAATCCTCACTGGGTCTTTAGGCTCCTCTGTCATTGGGCCCCTTCTGTCTCTTGACCAGATGTGTCCAGGGTTCTCCTGGGTCACAGTCCTCCTGCTGGTAGACATCAGGAGGCTCTTATCTGACAACGACAGGCTCTAGGGGCCCACTCACACCCGTCTCTGGGCAGTGCCCGCAGTCTGAGCCCCATGTTCATCTGCTCACTCCATCAACACTTGTTGGAGTGCACTACATGAGGTCCTGTCCTGGGGCAGGGCAGGAAACGTGTTAGGACTGCCGTTGAAATGGCAGGCAGAGCCTGGTGTCTCTGCCATCTGCCACCCACGCCCATAGCCCCTCTGTGGGACACCCATCTGGCTTGGTCACAGGGTTGATGTGCCAGGGCCTGTGACCTCTACGGTCTCGGTCTCACCTCAGCCCAGCATAAAGATGGGCAGGGAGGACACGGAGTCACAGGCAGCTGGTCAGAGATTCCAGGGTGTCCAGGGCCCGGGAGAGCACCTGGATCGTAGCTCTAGGTCTGCATGAGCACAGGGAGAAGGACTTCTGGGGCTCTCTGCCCTGCTGGAGCTGCCTGGCCGCGTCCTCCCTGGCCCTCCTGTCTGGTGCTTTACCTTCTGCTTTCTTTCTTGAGAAGTCACCTCCCAAAATTAAGTCACCCAAATTCCTGAGTAAGCGGAAAAGCCATTTTTCTTGCAAATCTTGTGTGAACATAATTTAATATCCAGCATAAACTAATAAACGAAAGACCATATATTATGGCGGGAGCACAGTAAAAAACAAGCCAATATAAGAGAGAAGCGAACATTATTTTAGCCAAGGGGAAAATAAAATAAAATAGAAATAAGATATAAGTTATATTCTGTGGATAAATAACTTTAAAGAGAAATAATAAATATGACTTCTATAACTTTTAATGTATTTGGGGAGAGATTTTTTTAATTGTAGGAAAACAAGAGATGATAAGTTTAGCTGAAGTTTTGCATGATCAGGAATGTGAGTTTCCTAATAAAGACACCACAGGACAGTCTTGTCTAGGAATTTTCAGATTCTGGAGACACACGAAACTTCTTTCATTTGACTGTCACAGACTTCGGGGGAGCAAATCTCCCTTTATCTGCAAGGCGCAAGGATCATTACAACTTCCTTAAGCCAAGAGCTGGAAACTACCTGAGTGCCCATCAACAGATGAGTGGGTAAAGAAGATGTGGTACATCTACACAATGGAATACTACACAGTCATCAAAAAGGAGAAATCCTGCCATTTGCAGCAACATGGATGAACTTGGAGAGAATTATGCTTAATGAGAAAAGCCAGAAGAAGAAAGACAGACATCATATGCCACTCATATGATGTGGATAGAGATAGAAAACCAGTGAATGATATAAATTAAGAAAACCTTCCTTAAAATCTCATCAAACAAAATACTATTTTGTAGTTAAAAAAAAAAAAAGCAAATGATTGATACACGTAACAACTTGGATGAGTCTGCAGAGAAATATGCGGAAAGGAAAAGCCTAATTGATCCCCAAAGGCTACATGCATATGACTCCATTTATAGAACATTCTAGAAATGGCAATTATGGAAGTAGAGAAGAGATTAGCAGTTGTCAGGGATCAGGACTTGAAGGTGATTTGGAGGGTGTGCTTGTCAGAGAGACTCTGGGGTGAAGGAATGCCATGTCTGCCTGCGGGGCACATGCATGACATTACCCAGAGACTCAGGTGCACATACACACGTGTACGCATACATACATGTACATATGTACAGAAACCGTGGAATGCACTGTATACGCATGTACATGCATACACAAGGCATGTACACACAGGTGCCCACGCACAGACATGTATCAGGTCAATATACCAACCTCAGTGTCAATGTGCTTGTTTCCCCACAGAGGTGCCACACTCACAGACACACCTCACAGGGAACTGAGTTCATGGAGCTGGGGCCTCTACTGTTTTTGAGAATCGATTTGCACCTATGATGATTTCAGTCAGGACTGAATGCTCCTCCCAGGCCAGCCCTCTGGGGCGGCCACGTCAGTCGATGTCCAGGCGGGAAGGCAGATTAAGGGACTCCTGCCAGTCTGGCTCTTGGTGACTCATGGTTAGGTCACTGTGACAGCTGCTGGCCACCGGCCACCCAAGGAAGCATCTTCTGGCTTCTGGTCTATCTGGGGTCCAGGTTGCTGCTCACCATAGGCATTTGGGGGGAACATTTTGCCACGTTTTCAGCTTTGTGATGGTGAATTTCTGTTGTCGTTGCTTTTGTGACCTGGCTTTGTTTGTATCTGAGTATTGGACAAGGCAATGGTGGGGGTCACTGGCAGGGGTGGGGCAGGGAACGAGAAAGGCTCCATCTTGTCATGCCAGCTTTGAGCAGGTTTGGGAGGGACTCCCAGAGGCCCCATAAACCCTGTGCCTTAGAGATCTCGAAACACAGACACCACAGGAAGAGGCCTGGTCTTTGGGATGTCCATGGGCTGTGTCGGCAGCCGACTCAACCACTACCCCACCAGGGTGTGCCTGATTTCTTTGCATTATGCACATCATCTACCAAACCCACTGGACCAGCCCACACTCTCCATGGGCCTTGGGTGCAGGTTGAGAGTCACGCTCTCCAGGGGTGCCGTCCAGAACCACCAGAGATAAAGCTAGTTTGCAGAAACGTGACCTGTGCGTCTTTTCCATGCAGACGGTGAGGGGGCATTACTGCAGGGAAGGATGTGTCTGGTGTGCTCATAGCCAGGACCGCCTCTGGGCTCTGAAGCCAGGCTTCGCAATCACGCAGCCACCTGTTACCTGTCCCTGCAGAGTCCCTGAAGAGCCGGGGCGTGGGGAGACAACCATGGTGCTCCCCAGTCAGAGCAGGGTTCCCAACGGGGAGGAAGAGGAGTTACCACAAGAATGAGAATGTGTTCAAGGCCAGCCCCATGATGGCTTCACGGGGCCTCGGCCTGTGTTCCAGTCACAGTGCACTTAGTGTGGAGGCCTAGAGACTGATTTCTGTCTAGTCAAAATGCAGTTTCTTAAAACAATGTACTTTTAAAAAGGAAAGGCGCAGGCAGGAAGAGGGGAGAGGAAGAGACATTTTATTTATTTGATTTCTTTGTTCATCTTGATTGTTCCCCTGGCCTGGATGGGATGCAAACCTAGGTCCTTGGGAATGTCTGTAGATTGTGCCAGCTGAAGGCAGCTGACGTAACAGCTACTCTACCAGTGTGCCAAAATAATGTTCGTTGGTTTGTTTAAAGAGAAAGGAAGCCAGGAATCAGGCAGGAAGGAAGAGAGAAAGAAGCATGTTTATTTAGTTAGTTGTTCCCCTCCCTCCTCCCTCTCCACCTTCCTGGACAGAAGGTCCCCAGGCCGGGGCTCAACCTCTGAGCCACCAGGGCCCTCAGAAACAATATATTTTTTTCAAGGGCAGAGATGATATGTGTATAATTTAGTATCTCTTCTTCCTGCAAAGATGTCCCAGTACCTATGCTGGAATAGCATGTAAATAAAATACATCAGAGGTCCTCTGTGTTCAACAGACTCCTGTGACCTCCAGAGTCCTGGACCCATGGCTTTCAGTGGAGGACAGGTCCACCTCCCTCTGGCACTCTCCCATGTGAGACAGGGGCAACTGTCTACAAACCCCAGAATGAGTTTAAAGAGGGGTCAGCTTGGACCCTTGGGCCTGTCTCCCTCCGTTGGGCAGCCGGGGTCTGGGGTCCAGCTGCTTCCTTGGCTGGGCCACCAAGCATGTCCACACCAGAACTCTCCGCCTGGGCACTTTTGCACAAGCACCTCAAAAAATGAAGCCTCCTTCACCTGGCTGCTCCATGCACTCCCAGAGATGTGGATTCCTCGATTTTTCTCCCTAACTCTCCATTCCATCCACCAGCATCTTATTGAGCCTCTCAGAGGGCCCCTGGTCTATTTGCTCTTCCTCCTCTGTCACCTCCACAACAACCTCATCCTGCCATCCTTCCCAGTGATGTCCTGTTTCTGCCTTTACCAGGAACACCCCTCTCTCACCACTGCCACCAACACTGAAATATGGTTTGCCCTTTGCCTTTGAAACTCGCCAGTGGAGTTCTCTCAGGCTAACCAGGAAGGCAGACCCGACGTCTGCACGTTACCACGGGAGTTAAGGCAGGGAGTTGTCTGCGCAGAGATGAGGCAACCTGGAGCAACCAGATGACATCAGCAGGGGCCCGGGCGCCTCCGTGAGGAAGGTGGAGCACAAGGAGAACCCAGATCCCTCACCATGGACACTCGCGCCTCTCCCCAGAGCACTGAGGAAAGTGGATAATGGAGGGTGGATGGATGGAGGTTGGAGGCATTGGTGGAGGGAGGGAGGGAGGGAGGGTTGGAGGAATGATGGATGGATGGATGGATGGTGGAGGGATGGAAGATGGAGGGATGATGGGTGGAGGAACCGGCTTTCCCACGTGTATCGTGCATATAGGGGCGGCAGGTGGCACTCCACTGCTGACACTGATTTCCTTAGGCGGCAGCCTTTCTCACCAGGCATTGTCCCTGGAGCAGTGCAGCCTCCATGCCAGACCCCTGCCTCGAAAACCAGATGTACTTGGACTCAAGTCCTGACACCACACTGATGTCTGTGAGCCTGAGCTGCTTCCTCAACAGTAATGGTGCCTGCCTGAAGGGGATGAGGGGGTCTCCCTGGTGCCTGTGTCCTGTCAGCATGTCACTGAACTTGACCTAGTCGGTGAGTGCCTGGGTCGGTGTCCCCCAGAAACACTGCTCTGTGGGCAGCACAGCCTGCTGGCCCGAGTGCTCTTTCCAGACACGGCACCTGGATGATGTGGAACATGTCGGATTGGGTCCACGGGGTGGCACTGTTTGCCAGCCGTTGGCTCTCCACCCTCCTGTTCTGCCCAGGACTGGGGACCCGCAGCTCCCATCACTAAGGCTGGAACACATTTTTTCCAGGGGCTGGACTGGCGGTCCAAGAGATCATTTTGAAATGTCTTATCTAGTCAGTCAGTTTCATTCATCTAGATTTGGGGAGTGCATCGAGTGCTACAAAAGCCAAATGGAATTCCTGGAACCTGTGCTCCAATGAGTTAGGCTCCCAGAAGCAGGCGGACTCTCCGGAGGGTGGAGCAGGTGGGCGCGGCCTCATGCACCAGACGATGGCTGTGGATTCAGCCAATTCAGGGAAGGGGTTCTGCCTGATCTGTGGTCTTTATATGACATCAATTTGGGGAGACATTCACTGGTTGGGGGGTTGTCGGTTTAAATATTCACGCTCTGCTACTAAAGGGGAGGGCTCCCTTTGGTCACAGTCAGTCTTGCGGCTCCCCGGCTAGCACAGCCCTCACAGGACCCTGCAGGGTGGATGGACAAGGATCCTCGCACTGGTTCAGGGCCTCCTGTCAGGGAAGTGTCCACCCAGGACTGCTCAGCTGCCCCACACTTGCCACAGAAGTCCCATGCCGCCCTCCTGGACTGGGGTTCCAGTTGAGACGGCTGGCACTGTCCCCATTTCTAGCTGCCTGGTGCTGTTAGTCTAGATGTCAGTCCCCAAACCACACACACACACACACCACACTTCACGCTTGTTCTTCTGCCGCCAGCCCACACGGCTCCCCCTGTGCAGACGTCAGACTGACACCCCCACAGGCACCACGGCACCCTCTCCACTCTTTCCATACTACACCACATCTCAATGTCTTTCATAGTCATGCTGTTTGATCACTTTCTTTCTATTTAAATGGCTCTGCTTTCTGTCTCTTACCCTGTGGAATCCCATGTGGTCAGAAACTTTATCCTGTTCCTCTTGCTGATACAAAGTTGTTAACTCTTAAAGAAGCTATTCTCTAATCAATACATGAAAGAACTCACACGCTGCAAAGAAGAGAAAACACTGATGACAAAAGCAAAGTCTAAAATGTACTTGTGCATTTATATTCAACGCATCCTGAGGCTCCATAGTTTCCTACAGTCTGAGGTCCGCAACTTAAATGGATGACAACCCCAAAGTTTCTGGTAAAAATCTCACCAACTGGCATGCCCTGGTGGAGTAGCAGAGAAGTGAATTGCTTCTGCAAAACGTATCTCTGGGTTTGAGTCCCTGGTCCAGGAGGAAGTGTGAACATATAAATGGAAATCAAATAGAAAGTGCTTCTTCCTCCTGTCTTCCTACCTGCCTGCTCATCTTCCTTCCTGCCTATACCTTTCCTTTAAAAACAAAAACAAGCAAAAGCTTCGTCAACATGCATGCCCTGGTAAAGCAGTGGTTTGGTCTGCTGCCTCTGGCTGAGTAGAGTCCACATATATCCTAAGGACCCAGGTTTGTGTCCCAGAGCCAGGATGGAATTGGGGTGGGGAAACAACCAAGATAAACTAAATACAAATAAAATAAATGCTTCTTCCTCTTCTCTCTTCCTGCCTGCCTGCTCATCTTCTTTGCAGCCTACAACTTTCCTTAAAAAAAAAAAAAAAAAAAAAAAAAAGGCCCTAGCAGAGCAGGGCTTAGGTCAGTCACCTCTGGGGTTCAAGTCCAGGTCCAGGGGGAAACAACCAGTATGAACAACTAAATAAGGAGATTAAAAAATAAAAATGTTTCTTCCTCCTCTCCTTCTTGCCTGCCTGCCTTTGCTCACCTTCATTTCTGCCTGCGCCTTTCCTTTAAAATAAACAAATACATAAAAATCTCTCCAACAAAGACAGTCTACTTGATCCCTCTGAATCGCACCAGAGCTGCAGGGAAGTGACAGTGCGTGGTCACCGGCAGGGGCCATGGGACCCACCTGTGCTCAGGGGAAGGAAGACAGAGTAGTTCCTTCATATGAGGAATGCACTTGGGTTCATCGATTTCTCCCTCCAACTGGAGCTCAGAAAGAATCATCGGTGTGGGAGGGTCTGGGTCCATGAATATTTATGGGGTAAAGCAACTATTTAGGGGGACGCACAGGACATCTGCCATCAAGCCTGAACACAGCCTGGGGACCCAATCCACCAACTTACCAACCTGTTTATTTTTTACAAACAAAAGTCATGTTTTTAAAGTGAGATTTGAATCAATGGGTGTCCTTCCTTCTCACCCCTCACCTGCCCCCAAGCTCTGGCCTGGATGCCGTGGCTCCGGCCCAACGAGAACTCTCTGTTCCCCACCTGGAAGGAGGTACCTGGCCAGCAGGTGGGGAGGGTGAGTCCAGGCACAGGTGTAGGTGGCTGAGGCCTCTGGTGGCCATCTCCTGGCCAGGACCCCAGGAGCATGGGCCTCTCTGGTGTTTTGGTTGTTGCGAGCATGCACACAGTGCTTGAAGCCTACAGGTTCCCTCTTTCTCCAGTCACCCACATGGTAGCCAGTCCCCCAGAAACCAGGCTCCAGGTGCCTGGGGATACCACCAGTGGCATTCTTCAGAGTGCATATGCTGTGTTAATTTTTCTTTTTTCTTTTTTTAAAGAAAAGGTGCAGGCAGGAAGAGAGAGGAGGAAGAAACTTTTTAAAATTTTCATTGTTCACACTGGCTGTCCCCCCACAACCCCAGCCGGGTACTCCAATGCAAGAGTATGTGGCTGGTGCTCCTTCCGAGGCAATTGACCTAACCATTATCCCACTGGGGCGTATCACTCTGTTGCTTTTTAACAAGGTTTTTTAGCACCAGCCAACAAAAAAGCAGACACTCTTCTGTGCAAAGAAATGCCGTAGAAGACTTGTAACAGCTCTGGTGGGACAGACGCTCAGCCTCACAGCCCATCTCTCCTGGAAAGGGCCACCCATTGCCCCACAGGTGAATCTATGGGAGCAGGAGGCTGGGACCTGGGGGACGGAGGTGCACCTTCACCTGCCAGCGGCCTGGAGGTGCCTGTGCTGGGGGCTCTGCCATCCTTGCCAGCTTCCTGGCCTTCAGTCCACCCTGGCCTGGAACGCCTTCCTTCCCAGCTGCCTCCTGGAATGTAGGTAAAACAGGGGGTCTCTGCTTTGCTTGTTTTAGTACTGATGAGAAAAGAATGGAACCTTATTAATGTGAACTTGTGGAGAGAAAAAGGGCGCCCCTGCCCCATGCAGCCATCAAAGCAAAATGGCCTTTGTGACTGAAAGTCGACTTGATGGCCACTGAGTATGGTTAATTAACATGGAAAACGTAGATTTGTCACACTTGTGCAAAAGAGGGTACAAAATGGAAAGAAGCCAGATTTTATATTTAGCCGAAAAAGGCAGCGATTTCTGCTCTCCCAGGAAACTCTAGACCCAGCGGCCAGATCATGAAATGAAGAAGTGAGTTCTCCGACAGAGAGATGGGAACCCCCAGGCCAGAGCCCCGCTCAGAAACCCTCTGACGACACGGGACAGAGGAGGAGAACTGAAGGTTCAGTTTGATAGTGATGAACGGGATATGAACAAATTTGTTTTAATACTGAGACTGGTGAGTACACCCTGGTAGAGGAGTGGTTTGATTCACTGCCTCTGGCTGAGCGCAGTCCACATACATCTCAAGGATCCAGTTCACGTCCCAGGGCCAGGGAAGCAACCAAGATGAACAACTAAATAAAACAGAGGCTTCTTCTTCCTCTCTCTTCCTGCCAGCTTCTGCTCGCCTTCATTCCTGTCTGCACCTTTCTTTTAAAAACAAAAAAACCTCAGACTCATCAAGAAATATGCTCTGAACTCCCAAATTATAATGTAATATAAGTAAAGGGCACCAGAAGCCCAAGGATAGTGGTACACAGACCCAGCAGGAACAGGAACAAGTTCTGCGTCGACTTTAGACCTGCCTGCCTGGCCAGGGACTGCTGGGCAATATAGGAGTGTCCACACCTGGCTTAGCAGCTTCTGGGCTCGGTGTGTGTGTGTGTGTGTGTGTGTGTGTGCACGTGCATGTGTGAGAGACCGCCTTGAGAGCAGGCACTGTCCCGGGCTGCAGCTACTCAAGCAGAGTGATGCTGTCATCTTTCCCAGGGATGGGGGCCTGGGCGGGCTCCTGGCTCCAGACCCCGGTGGCCTCTGTCCTTTGAAAGATGATTTGGCATCTGGAAGAGAAGTGGGAGCTGCACCCATGCGCTTGTTGGAGGGAATCAGAAGGTCTCTAGAACTTGAATGGTGACTTCATTTTCACCACTGCCCACAGATGTCAGCCATGTTGGAATATTCGGAAGAGAGTTGTGGGTGTTGACAGTGTTAGTTAATCCAGGGTTCAAGGGTTGTTCAGAAAAAACAATCCCGATTGTTCGAAGGAGGACGTTCTCAATGTCTTTCTCCAGCTACAGGCAGCGCTGTCGTGCGCCCCAGCAGAGGGCTTTTCCATTCACTGCCACCGTCCCCACTGTGGCCACATTCAGGTCACCTGCGCACCAACAATTGCCTGCTCAGGTCTCTCGAAGTCAATTTCCTTTTGGCTTAAATGCATTAACTCAAAATGAATCTGCATGTCACTGATGGAAAGTCACTCCGGGGTCTTCAAGGAGGACCCTTCGCTTTTGACACACATTCTTGAATGAAGGAGGCCTTAGGTTCATCAGAGCCTCTGTCCTCCTCCTTAGGGCATTCCACTGCAGTGACCATCACCTGAGTCACATGCTGTCACCACCCATGATTTTGTTTTTAAACTCCCAGGTTTTTTTAATTATTGTATTTTTTGTAGTTAATGATTAGTGAGATTTATGCATCTTCACCATTAATTTTTATAAAAATCAATTAATTAATTAATTGATTTTTATAGAATTTTACCAGTGGGCCTGATACATCATTTCTTCCTTCAGGAATTCCGGAATTACTTGGAAGTGTTTCAGCCTGGCTCTGTGAGAGGCAACTATGGGTGTGCCTAGTGGCTCGGGTGGCAGAGACACTGGTGTGTGGACCATAAACAGACCAAGGACCCAATTCAAGACCCAGATGGGCTGAAAAAACAAAACAAACAATTAAATAAGTAAAGATGTTTTTTTCCTCCCTCCCCCCTCCCTTCCTTCAATGCTTCTTCCTCCTCTTCCTTCTTCTCTTTAAAAAAAGGGGCAAGTGCTCCTGTTTGAATATGTCTCCGTGTCAGTATTTCACCTTAAAACACTGTAGCGAGGTGAGCAGCTCTGGGCTGGTGAGCACTCTCTGTCGTACCTGCGGAGACCGCCCACCCTGTCTTTGGTCCCATTTTGCAGGTGAGACGTCTGCTGTCACTGTCACTCTTCCCTCCTAACAGGTCTGCTTCCCTGACAGTCTGTGAGGCCATCCTGTCGGTAACCTGCACATCGCACAACGCTGTGTTGAAATAAGGTGTTTACTTTATGGATTGTGTTTTGTCTCCTTTTTGAGATGTACATTTTCTAAATCCCAGAATGTGTCTCTGCTGTCCATCCTGTAAACTCCCCAGGCACACCCTGCCCTCCCCTCGATCCCGTTTTTCTGTTCTCTCCTGGAGCACCTGCTGGATGCATGTGGGGTCCCCCCAGCCTCCATGTCTCCTAACTTTTTCATCTCCTCCCACAGTGCTCAGTGAAGCTGCTTGGTCTTCCCTGCTCTCTCGATTCTGTTGGACTCCCCTCACAGCCCTCAGAGCAACCCCTGCTCATTGGAGACGTGTGGTACACATTTGTTGTTTGGATTTAGTTTTGTTTAAAAAAAAAAAAGGCGCAGGCAGGAATGAAGGCGAGCAGGTAGGCAGGAGGAGAGGAGGAAGCATTTTATTTTACTTAATTGTCCACCTTGGTTATTCCCTCTGGACCTGGAATGTTAACCTGGGTCCTTGGGATATATGTGAACTGTGCCAGCCAGAAGTGGCAGCCTGAACCAATACTCCGCCAGGGTGCACCAGTTTGGACTTAAGAAGGCCCAGAATGCTCCCCGCCCCACCACGTCTCCCTTGAGGGTCCCAGAAAGCAAGCAGCACGGCATTTATAGACTCTGCAGGCTCCTGGATGTCAGTGGGCAACTAGCCGACTTCTCTGAGGCCTGTCCTCGTTTATTTTTGGTCCTACGCATACGCGCCAGTGCTTATTTTGACAACGGCACGGAAGCTTCCAGTTCTGACAGACATGGCATCATGGGCTCCTCCTCACCCCCTGCCTGCACAACCTCCGCCTGCTTCCGTGTTCGTGACCTGGCAGGGGTCTCTCTGATGACTGTCCTCCAGAGGAACAGGGGGAGCGCACTTCTACTCTGACACCTGTGAGCATGTGGGGAGCGCACTCCTCGAGACAGCCCAGTGTGTGGCTCCTGAAGCTGCCTTGTCCTGCTGGGGTGCTGGTTCCTCTCATCTCATTCCCCACATCCTACTGGGACAGCCTACTGGCTTGCTGAGTAAGGAAAGAAGCTCTGTCTTGCAGCCTCTTCTTCCAACCCCTGCACTGGCTAAGACAGAGCTATAGCTGGTGGAAAGCCCGGCTGAGGTTTGCAGAACAGCCCCACAGAGGCAGCACCCAGCCGGAGCTGGGCCTTAGGTAATAGAGGTCAGAGGTCAGGGATGGGGGCGGGTCCTGCCTGCTGGCCATCAACACACAAGAGCCCACACCTGGGTGCCAGATGTGCCCCTGCAAGGCCCCTAGTTGACCCCAAGGTGGCCCTTTCACCCTGTGGCTTTGCTGGGCAAG
The DNA here is from genome assembly GCA_004363575.1 of Solenodon paradoxus. Taxonomy (NCBI): domain Eukaryota; kingdom Metazoa; phylum Chordata; class Mammalia; order Eulipotyphla; family Solenodontidae; genus Solenodon; species Solenodon paradoxus. Next base: position 370,798 of record RJWH01001376.1, read on the forward strand.
GGGTGGGCTGCAGGGCTGAGGGCCGGAGAGCCAGCTTCCCAGCCATCCTCTGAGGTCAGCCTTCTGCTGGCCCCCACCATGACACACATAGAGAGCCGCTGACTACCTATGCGTCACTCAGACCTTGGACCCAGACGCTGGCTCTGAGGTCATCCACCCCTTGTGGGTGAGAATTCACCGGAAGCTTCTGTAACCAGCCAGACATGAGTGCCTTCTTCACAGGTGGGCCGTTTGTGGGCCTGGCTTCCTCCTGCGCTGGCCCCACTCTGCCCTAGAGACAGAAGCCAGCCATGTTTTCGGGGCCACCAGGCTGGGGCTGGGGCTCCGTCCTCTAAGGAGACATTGCTGTCACCACAGAGGTGGAAGTGAAGCAAGAAACCTGGGGGACCATGCTGTCCTGGTCCACAGCAGGGCCAGGAAAGGTCTGGAGCACAGTGGGCGGTCAGCTGCACGGCGGGAGCTCCCTGGCCAGGGTGGGACAATGGACACCCAGCCCTCCAGCACCAACTTCCTCCTCTGCAAACACAAGGGATAGGGACTGTGCCCGCCCCTCCCCACCCCCTTGTCCCTTTGACAGTATATTGCTGAACTTTCTGTCTGGTTGGCAGTGTTTTGTTTGTTTTTTTAAAGAAACAATGCAGGCAGGAATGAAGGTGAGCAGTGGCAGGCAGGAAGAGAGAAGAGGAAGAAGCACTTTATTTACTTTATTTAGTTGTTCACAATAGTTATCCCCCAGGGCCTGGAACACAAACCTGGGTCCTTGGGATGGATGTGGACTGCATTTGGCCAGAGGCAGCAGACCCAATTGCTACTCCTTGGCCCACACAGGCTGCTATCTCAGGGAACATCTAGGCCACCAAAAGCCACCCAGGAGCTGGCCATCTCTCTCCAATGCTCCTGGTGAGCCAAGTGTGGGGTGATGCCTGTCGTCACCGCCCGACAGTGCTGCCCTTCCTGCCCATGGCCCTCAGTGACAGGGGCAGGGAATCGGGGCCTCAGAGAGCTCCATGTGCGCTTGGCCCAGCTCCCCAGGCCTTGTGGGCACCAGAAGAAGGGCGACCTGGGCCTCAGACAGACGCACATCCTCCCAGCAGCCTCACAGTTGTGAGTCAGAGGTAGACAATGGTATCTGCCGCCCGCTGACCGGAAGGCCACTTGCATGCGGTGTGTTCAAGAAGGTCATCGGGAAGGGCACTCTGACAGCCACACCGCAGGAGGCCTGGACACACGGGCCCTTTACTGGCTTTGCCCAGAACAGCGAGTCCAGGGGACTGCGAGGCTGGGGCCTGGGAGAGTTGGGGGACGGCTTGGGGTGGCTTCCTTTGAGAGTGAGGAGAGGGATTTTGCACAGTACTGTGAAGGCGTAAATGATTTTTCACTTCAAACGGAGAATCTGGCATGTGCTGGTCAATCGCCTCTGAAGGAGCACAGGCCACCTGGTACCCCTGGGTTCGAGTCCCGGGTCCAGGGGGACACAACCGGTGTGAACAACTAAATGAAAATAAAATAAAGATGTCTCTTTCTCCTGTCTCTTCCTGCTGGCTGCCTGCCAACTCGCCTTCACTTCTACCTATCTCTTTCTTTTAAATAAAACAAAAACAAACCGGAGAGTTCTGCATTATGTGACTTTCACCTAAAAGGACCCTGTTGACCTGCACCCCCCACCCAAATCCACTCAATGATTCTCTAGGAGAATCAGCAAGTGCAGACCCTCAGGCGGAAACCTCCATGGGGAGGGGCTTCTCGTCTCCTGGGGACCCTGCCCCTGCTGCCAACTTTTCCTCATCGGCATGCGCCCCTGCACTCTTTCTGGCTGAACTGCTCTTTTTCTGATTTGTTTCACATTTGAAGTGATTTGGGATCAGCTCTAATATTTTTTTGCTTTAGAAAAGTAGTAGAAATTAATTAATCTACAACGGCACTGATAGCAAAAGTTAATAGAAATTTTAATAAAAATACAACCTCAATAAGCTTCCCTATTGTTCTAATAAATGCAATCCGAGTTTAGGATTGTAGATAAAAACATTAATAAAGCAACTGAGTCTCGGGACCTTGATGGGACCATGAGGGACCGTGACGCTCAGATGGAGGGACAGTTCTGTCTGGGCTCCGGCAGTCAGGCCAGGTGCCCTCTGAGAGCAGCATCAGCACACGCTGAGCCCAAAATTTTCTCAGACATTAACAAACACTCCTTGTTTGGTGCCTTGTTTATAATTATTCACGTTTTTATCCTCTACAAAAATATCCTATATGGATACAAGCGTTAGAAGTGTGTGATCTCTGAGAGAACAGGCAAGCGGCGGGTTGTGAGAAAACCCAGTTCACTGGTTGGTGACTCAGGGGTTAAACCCACGCCTGGAGCACAGTCCACATCCAGTCCAAGGATGCTGGTTCGTGACCTGGGGCTGGGGAAATGACCAAAATGGGCAGCTAAACAAACAAAAAATGTTTCTTCCTCCTCTCTCTTTTTTCCTTGCCGCCTACTCTCTTTTCTGCTGCTTTCTTCCCCTTAAAAATTAAATGAGAAAGAAAGAAAAGAAAACTGGACACACTGGGCAATGGCTTAGCCAGAACAGGCTTCGGGAGGCATTTGCCAGATGGGTCATCCAACCCTGCGTCAGGGTGAAGGACCTGGGAAAAACAAAACAGACTTGGTTTTCAGGAACACAAGTGGCCCTAGAACCTGTCCTGCCACAGGAGCCTGTCCTGCAGGAGATCCGATCCATCCGTGCAGCTGTGTGGGGTGATGAGGTGTGGGGAGAGCAGCCCCATAATGGCTTGGTGGCCCGGTTAGGAGTTTCTGAGAGGTCCGGGAGTGGGAAGAAAGGGTGGAGACAGGCATTCTGGCTGCCCGTGGTGAGACGGCTCCCTGCCCAGCCATGGCTGAACTGTACAGGTTTGCCGTAGGCATCCGGGGCAGCAGAGGGGTGTCTCCTGGGCTCATGTGCCCTCTCGGCTGCCTTTGCTGCGCAGACTGAGGGCAGATGAGCCCTGGAGAGCAAAGGCTCAGCTAGAGTGCAGCACAGTGGGACAAAGGGATGGAAGAAAGTCCTCCCGGTCTCCTCCGTGGAACTGTCCCCACTCAGACTTTCAGGGGCCCGCCCAGGGGAGTTCCCTCCTGCAGAGACAAAGGAGATCAGCCACCTCCCCCCACTTCCACACCCCCCACCCCCACCCGGGGGAAGCAGAAGAACCTTTGAGAAAGGGTCAAGAGAATCTCAGCCAATGCGACAGCAGAAGCAGGGCCGCCCACACACCCTCACGCTCCCGGTTTATCTCCTCATGTAAGACAGACGTGGTGACAGCTGACCCTTCTGAGTGTCCAGTTCAGGCGACTGCTCTCACTGTTGTGCAGCCATCCAGAACTTTCTACTCTTGGCCACTGAAACCACACCCACTGAACCCTACCATGCCCCCTTCATTTTCTTTCTCTGAGTCTGCTGCTCGGGGACCTTCTGTGCAGGGGCTGGTGCAGTGACTGTCCCATGTCCGGCTGTGTCACAGAGATCTCAAGATCCTCCATCCCTCACTATGTTTGAGGACACCGAGGGCCCTGCTGAGCCCAGCTGAGCTGTCCCTTGGGAGCCATGACAATGTCCCCAACTCTATAGGTCACATGTAGCCTCACAGGCAGCTCACCCTCAAGTGGCCTGAGAGGTTGAATGACCACCGGCACCGCTGGACAGTAAAGGGGAGCGGGGAATCTGCATGGTGCCCTGCTGTCCTTCCTGGGAAGATCTGCTGTCTGAGCATCCATCACGCAGCCTCCTGATCTGTTTTCCCAGGTGCAGAAAATTGTGTTCCCGGGGGGCCTGCAGGACAACTAAGGGCCCCCCCACCGCCCCCGCCAGCTCTTGTGCTCACTGGACAGGAGGGTGATGAAGGGCACTGGGCGTGGCAAAGCCCTCACGCTGCATCTGAGGCTGAGGCGGAGTTAGAAAATGACTAAGTTTCAAGTTGACTTAGAGAGACAGGGGCGTAAGCAGTGGTGGGGACCATGACAACAGGAGGGATTTCTGAGACTTGGGGACATTGAGCCCAAAGGTGTTTTCTTCTGGGAAGGAAGAGGACCAGCAGCCCCTTCAGGCAGGGACTTGTCCCAGAGGCCTCCTGCTAACCTGCTGGGTCTGCTTCCCAGAGCAAAGTCCTTCCCTGGGATAGAATGGGGAACACTCATTTAAGCACATAGTCACCCCGCAATGTGTGATGCCCCAAACAACCACTCCCTGGCGAATGAGAGCAACTCCGATGGCACCTCAGATGAGATTTGCTGGAGTGCCAGGTGTGAGTGTCCACTCAACCCCCATACCGCCAGAACCCCGCCCTCCCGAGATGCCCCACAGGCCCAGGGGACCGGTAGCTCTCCAGACACAGCGCCCACGCCAGCCCAGGCTGGCGGCTGGAGAACCCCGGGCAGGCTGCTTCTGACGCAGAGGGCTCTGCCCAGAGCTGCGGGAGGCTGGCGCAGCTCCTGTCCTGCGTGTGACTGACCTGGAAGCGACCCACCATGGCCTCCTTCCAGCACACCCCGCCACCTGTGCCAGCCACTCCCCTCCCTTCTCCCACGGGTGCCACACACCCAGGTCTCCACAGGGGTCTCCCCTACCCTGAACCCCACTCAGGTGTCTCCTTGTCTCGGGACATCTGGCTGGACCCCTGGTTGGACTCCCCACCTGGTTCCTCTCCCTCACTTGAGGGCACACAGTTGGGGTGAAGGTTCTGACTGTGCTGCCCCCAACTGTGAGGAGCTGGCTTGTGTGGAGGAAGGCAGCCGAGGGCTGGGGGGCGCCCGGGACATAGCAGGTCAGATCTCCCTGAGACGCTGGGCTTCAGGGCTCTTGGGGAGACCTCCCACCTAGCTGACTGAGGGCCAGAGAAGTGACGGGTGACGGGTCCCCAGTCACACTGCTGGAGGGTGCACCCCCCCCCCACATCTGTGGGCCCTAAGATCACACAGGTAGAAGAGTGCCTGCAGATGTGTCACAACAAAAGGACCTGCCTCTGGTCTCAGGGGGCCTGAGGGACAGTCAGTGGTGCCGGAGGGGCGGCCCACCAGCTCGCACCCTCACTCAGAGCAGGCTCGGGGAAGGAAGCCGCTCCTTCCAGAGAGGCCAGGCAAGCCTCAGGGGCTCTGGAGCTCCTGAAAGGGCCTGGGGATGCCCCTGCTGACGTCAGTGGGAAGGCGGAACCAGGAAGCAGGACAGCTGGTCAGTGATTTTGGTCTTCAGAGTAGATGCATCTGTGAGGACAAGGAGGTGTAGCTCATCCGTCTGTTCGCCCACCTCGCAGCTTCTCTCCGGAGCCCACTGGCCCAGATCTCATGAGCACCGCTCTCCTGGGGCTGGAACAGGACTGGGTAACTCTGTAGAGAAGCCACGGGCAGCGGGAACGTAATTCCTTCAGCAAACCATTCATTTATGAACTTCTTCAGAGGGGTGGGTTGGGGACCTGGCCCCGAGGAGCATCCTGAAAGCATCCCTCCCGTTCCCCCAGCGTCCCTCAGTCTCTACCTGTGAAGTGGCTGGACGGGTTCTGCTGAGAATTGAATGTTCATTGAGTGTTCACAGACCGAGGGCTAAGCGGAGTTAAATGACACCCTGGATGACGGGAATGATCTGATGCAGGGAATGTTGTCACCTGTCCCTTCACAGTGACTTTATTTAACACGAGCTGATCTTGGCAATTTGGTTTATTTTCTCTCTCCTGTTAATATCGGACTCAGGGGCTATCGGCAGACAGCTGCGTGTCTCTGCTGCAACATAAGACAATCGTAGGTCCTGGGCAGTGACGGCTGGGACTCTGGGAAGAGCCTGTGATGGTGGAGGTGGTAAAAGACAAACGACTCAAACATGGTTTTTGTTCAGGGAAAACAATCATTTTCTGAACTGAGCAGCCTCTTAAATGCATTAAAATCCAAACCAGGCCTGGGAAACGCTCCAGGACAGAGATGGCTATCAATATGACATCAAAGTGTGCCCCCAAGGTAGGGAAAGGGATGGCCACACTTCCCCAGGCCTCTGGGGCCACAGTGTCCCCCAGCCCCTGCCCAAATGGAAAGGAAAACTGTGGTCTCCGGGACAGATGACAGAGGACTCAAGAGGCAACGTTTCATGTGTGTCTCAAACTCAAGAGACACAGGAGAAGAGCACTGGCATGGAAGATCAGGGCTGGCTGAGGACTAGAGGCTGGTGCGGCTCCACCCCAACTCTGGCCTCCAGGTAACCTTCCTCTCCGTGCCTCCGCGGGAGCATCTTGGTCCACAGGGAGTGTTTCCAAGCCCGACTCCCATAGTCCTCATCTATACAGCCCTTTCCAGACCGGCAGAATTTCTTTTTGCAAAATTATCCTTACCTAATCCATAGAGACAGAAAGTGGATTAGCGGTTGCCAGGGGCTGAGGGGGGAGGAGGGAAGATGGGGAGTGACTGCTAATGGGTATGGGCTTCTTTTGGGGGGATGAAAATGTTCTGGAATGAGATCCTGGGGATGGCTGCACAGCACTGTGAACTGTTAACACTGACCTGTGCACTTTATTTTTTTTATGGGAAGGTGCAAGCAGGAATGATGGCAAGAAGGCAGGCAGGCAGGCAGGGAGAGGAGGAAGAAGCATTTTATTTTTATTTTGTTGTTCACACTGGTTGTTCCTTCCCTTCTGCCCCACCCTGACCCAGGACTCGAAACCCAGGGGTGTGTGGCCTGCCCTCCTTTGGAGGCAATTGATGTAACCACTACTCCACTGGGGTGGGGCAAACTGTCATCTAAAGCGGGGTGCATTCCACGTGTGTCAGAGATATATTGATAAATCTATTTTTAAAAATTAACCTTGCCTCCTGTTGCTAGTCTGACTCGAGGTACTGAACCCAGTCCTCTGTCACTGCCGAAGGCTCACAGGGAGTAGTTCTGTCATTCTGCTCTGCTTGTTGACTTGAAGTGGGCTCTTTTTTGCTTTCTCCTCAGCACTTGCACCAGTTCCCAAATGCAGACGAGCACCAGTGACCTCAGCAGGGCTGCTGCCCTGTTCCTGGAGCAGACAAAGAATGTCCACTTTGACACACTGTAAACTGGCTTCTATAATCCCCATGGGAGCAAAATTGGAATGTGACTGGGGCTGCAGGCAAAGGAATGGAAGGGGGTAAGGAGGACACCATGTTTTCCGGACTCTTGCAAACCCGCCAGCCCCTCTGAAAAGAACAGCATCCCTCCCCTTCACCAGATCAGCAGCGGGAAAGGAAGGCTCCCTAGAATCACACCTGGTGTCTGTCGACACCAAGGAGTGGGGAGACAGGGAGAGGCCCAGTTCCCGCTGGAGTGTCACGGGAGCCCAGGACAATGCCAGGGCATCTTTTCTTGATTTTCTTGCAACCTCCTTCTTTCAAATGTCCAGTGAATTCTAAAAACAGAAAGCGCTAGAACCTGGAACCCCAGTCAGCAGTGAGGACAGGCAATGTCTTCCAGGAAGGTCTCGCGCAGTACCTTGCTGAGCTGCAGGACTGGTGTGGATAAAAGACAAAAACAGGTTAGGCTGGAGCTGAGAAGAGAGGCGCTCCCTGGGAGCCTGACTCCAAGACACCTCGGTTATCAGTGTGCGTGTGTGTCTCCGCGCAGACTGGTCCCAGGACCTATGAACCCGCCTGCAGCCACCCCACGTCCCACTTTTGAGAAAGGGGACCTTCTGGTGGCCTGTATGGACAGCCCTTGGACAATGGTCCACCTTCCTCCTGCCACACTGGCCACACTGGTGAGATTAAAGCAGCCCCGGGAGGGCTGGAGACAGAAGGCAGGTAAGGCTGCAAAGATGCAGGATCCCTCCAGCAGCTGCCAAATAGGTTCCAGTGAGGGCTCTTCGTCTCCAAGAGCCCGAGGGGAGGCCCTTCTTGGAGTCCAGCCTGGACTCCATCGCCACAGCGACTGGCTTTCCCTCAGGAAAGGCCCCTGCTCCCGGGCCTGGGCACCCCCAGGAGGAGGGGACCCTGTCAGGGCAGCAGGCTTCGCTTCCTCTAGGAGGAAAACAGCGGCGCAGAGAAACAGGTGACTGGTCTTTGTTTACCAGCCCACGAGGCACGCAAGCCGGCTTCTCTTCTCTGCTTCTCCGCCTCCAGTTCACGTCCAGGGAGGGACAAAGGGGAGCTGGCGGCGGATTAGTGCGCTGACGGCGCTCCGCAGCTGCTCCGCGGCCCTGCCAAGGCCCTGCCGGCTCGCGCGGGCGGGCGGCAGCGCGGCTGCCTCTGCACGTTCTCCCGGCCAACGCGGGCCGCACCGTCGGGCCGCGCGGGGCTGCGGACGTGGAGAGGCGCTGGCGCGGTCCCTTGTCGGCCTTTGTTGCCGCGCCTCGTGCCGATGGGTTAATGGGGCAGAAGAGATCGCTGAAGGGCGGCAGAAGTGGTCTTTGAA